>JAOPUB010000006.1:1348608-1361378 GCA_027564055.1 Neptis clinioides
AGCGGCAGAAACCATGTGGTTCAGGCGTCGGACTCCCTATCACAATCGATATGTCGTTCGTTCAAATCCCAATCACTGGACTACTGGCGTAGCCCACTCCTAATACGAGCATTCCAGCTTACTTAGAGGGGAGAATGAAGGAATGAAGAATGAGGGGAGAAAGTAATCCAAACTGCTAGTAAGCTTTTCTCAGTCATACTATAACTCGAGAACGGCTGGATAGGAAGCATTTTTTTAAAAGTACCCTCAAACTAAGCTAAATACTTGTGTTAAGAGTGGGCCACGTCTGTAGTCCATGACTGAGATTTGAACTCACAATCTATCGATTGTGTCGATCGTAAGACCAACGCCTGAACCACTGAGCTACTGACGTTTCAAGCTACTAAAACTCGAGATCGGCCTTTTAATCCTTCCTTGGACAACTAAGTCCAGGGAAGGATTAAAAGGCATGGAATTCTAAAACGATTTAGATAATATTTTAACGTTTTTCACGATGATACTTTTTTTCAAAAAGGGTCAGTTAGTTGATGATAAAAATAATGAAATTATAACAAAACGATCGTCTAAGACTGATGAAGTGTAACAACTGACTTCTGTAACAAAAAAAGGTCTTCAACTCCTTAATAATAGTCAAGCACGAAGTAGATTTAGTTTAAAAAAAAACATTACAAGTTTATTAACTATTTACTATCAAAATAATCTATCACAGTATTAGCAATGAATCAAAGTATTAGGTGAGGATCGGTGAGCAGCTAAACGGCTTTCAGAATACTCAGCTGCTAGCTTCCTACACAGACTCAATTCATCAGCCCAGCCAATCAACCACACACACCCCACTAATTCCAGCTTTAGACCCATTTGCAAATGGAAATTAGATGTGGAGCACAAATTAAGTGTATCTGTTTGTCGCGTTACTATATATATGGGAAAGGAGGGATGCTTGGTTACCCCTTTTATTGTTTGAGATCTAATCAAAAATAAAATTATGTTTTATGCAGAATTTATTTACGAATCATCTGAGTAAAAAATCTATAATATTAATCATTTGTTTAATAAATATGTTGAAACTCAGTCACGATGTTGCCAGTTTATTTAATAGGCATTTAGTACTCTTAAATCTGTATTTATATATTACAATGGGTTATATCTTTGATGCTAGTTTAGGCTTAATTTTATCTATCCGACCGGCGCAACTTCATCCGCATGATGCTCCACTTCTATTGGTCGCAACGTGATGTTATATACCTTAAAGCCTTCCTTGATAAATGGACTATCTAACACATAAATATTTTTTCAATTCAAATCAATAGTTCCTGAGATTAGCGTATTTAATTAAACTTACAAACTCTTCAGCTTTATTGTACTAATAGATTATTAAAGACAACATAGTCTTGTTTACTACAAAAAGTAACTATTCTATATATATTAAATCTTCGTAGTTATTATTCCTCTTTGAAAACGATTTTACTATTATATTAGATTTTTTTTTCAAATTTACCCATTTGCCAAATGTAGAATCAAGTCTCCTAAACCAACCCCACATAGTATAGATGTGTTGGGGTCCCTCAGGAATGTATACTGTGCTTCAATTCGTAATGTAATGTGTAACTTCTACTCCTTACACCTCAAGTAATAGATTAACCTCGTAAATAACAATCAAATGGTTACTTTAACGATATCATTAAAAACGACAGCGATATAATTTGAAATTTAGCAATTTATCTTCACTATATCATATTCTAATCTTTAGCTAGAAACAGGATTATCTCTACAATAAATTCACGACAAAAATTGAATTAATCTTCATAATATTACAATAAGGTTTGGGAGCAAGAATCTAATATTCCGAAAGGCCTAAAAATTCAACCTAAGATATTATATTAAAAGTAATAAAGGAGCACCTAACTCAGGTAAACGGTGGACTTCATTTACAAAATGAGATTATAAATATTTTGTTTTTTTTTTTCGTTACTGTAAAGGAATTTAGGTAAAAGGTAAAATGTTTTTATAACAAAGAGGATTGTTATTGTTTAAACTCCTTCATAGACAAATTATTTTTAATTTTCAATATTAATACAATTTATCCATATTATAAAGCTGAAGAGTTTGTTTGTTTGAACGCGCTAATCTCAGAAATTACTGCTTCGAATTGTAAGCATATTTTAGTGTTAGAGATACTCAATTTATCTAACAAGGCTAAATAACATCACGCTACGATCCATAGGAGTGGAGCATCACGTGGATGAAGTCGCGAGGATCGATTAGTGGTATTATAAATTCGAAAAATTTGTTTGTTTGAAAGCGCTAATCTCTGGAACTACTGGTTCAAATAGAAAAATTGATTTATCGAGGAAGGCTTTAGGCTATATAACATCACGCTATGATCCATAGGAGTGGAGCATCACGTGGATGAAGTCGCACAAGTCGGCTAGTATATAATAAATCACAAAACGATAACGGTGACGTAGTTTGACATGCACTTCAACCAGTATTTCAATCCTTTTTTCGCAATCAAACGTAAACTAAAAATATCCATATCTATACTCTAGTTTATCTCTATAACAAATTTAATCAAAATCGGTTCAGTAGTTTAAGCGTGTAAGCTCAAAATACAGACTACTTTTACTACTTTTACAATATATCTAAAATCAATTCCACTAACTCATTTTTCAAAAGCGTTGATGACGTCACAATTTCGGTGCAAATTGACATGAAATAACATATATTCAGGTCACGGCTTAGCTGGCAACATTAGCCCACTTATATTTAAAGTAGACTGATATTAATAAAACGGGACAGTATTTTAAACGTTTCTTCGGCAACTAATATATGTTGGCCTTCGAGTATTCGTTCCCATTTCTATAAATACAAGCGATGATAAAGCACGACTCATATTTGGATGTATGGATGTGTGTTACACAATCACACAAAAAACGGTTGAACGGGTTTTGATTAAATTTTGACAGCAAAATTTCAGGATCAACACATTTTTAAAAGTATACATTCATCCGCGTGATGCTCCCCTCCTATGGGTCGCAGCGTGATGTTGAATAGCCTAAAGCCTTCCTTGATAAATTAACTATCTGACACAAAAAGAAGTTTTCAATTCGAACCAGTAGTTCCTGAGATTAGCGTGTTCAAACAAACAAACTCTTCAGCTTTATAATTAATATTAAGTATAGACAAAAAGTATTCTGATTCAAAAATTTATTTAATTGTAACCCTCTATTATGCACGTAAAATTACATTATTAAGAATTAAAAATACTTCGTTCGGATTTGAAAAGGGGTTGGAGGTGACGAGGAGGTAGAAAACATTTGATCTAAGTCATATTATTACACTTAGTTACTAGTAGTGTCATCTAGTAGTATAATATAGTAACAGCGCTGTTTTTAATGATTATACTTATCATTTTTTATTGCATTAATAACTGTCCCTATCTAATAAATCATATAGTATTTTTAATGCATTTGTTTTTCTTGATATTATAATTACATTGCATAAATTGGTACCTAATAGGTAGATCTCTTGACACCATTGTAATTAATATTATAATTTACTATCTGTATTATTTATACTTTTGTAGGTAAATTCTTGTTTATTTATTAAAAAACAAAATGATCTCCCAAAACGTGTATATTACCAAATTTTAAATAACATACCAGTCACCACTAACCATAACTCAGAATGTGATAAAAATAAAGCGATGAAATTCAGGCTCCGTTTAAATAAAACGTCAGTAAACAAATAAATTGTTATAATACAAGCTTACAGCGGATATTGGTTGCGTAAAACTGTGGTTTCCCAAACACGGCATGATCTGGTATTAATTCATATACCATTTACCCCATAAATGTAACTTTTATATTACAGTCATTTGGTTTCATTCAATTTTATGGATTATCAGTTGACAGAACAGATTTCGCTGCGTTTTATTTCTTCTATAGATATATTGTGATGAAAATACAAAACACAAGTTTATAAAAATATTTCTGTGTTTAATAACATAGTTATACATTAATATCAACTATTTTGCATGACACTAAAATTTTCGAAGACAACGTTTTTCAGTTCAGTTCAGTTCTTTATTTTATGGTTTTTAATTAAGCCATCTTGACATGGCAAAGTCAGACACTTTGTATTAAATATGTCAATATGTTAACTATAAACACTTTCGTTGACGTGATATAACAATTATTGCTAATTAGCTTATAATGAGCTTAAAAACATAAGTAAATGAAAAAGAAGCCTGTAAGCGGGTCAAAAGTGATACAGGTTAAATGACTGACTTAATCCAATAAGAAAAGTACAAACAGTGAGTGCCCTCGCTTCCGCCCGAAGACCCGCAGTGCTCACTTGACTTGGTTTACCCCACGCTTGCCGAGCTTACCCCTCAGCCCACTGTCTTACTGCCACCCATGTGATTCAACTTGAGTACGATAACCTACAAAGGTATTACAGTGCCTTACATATTGTGATGTGTCAGTTGAGTACGAGCAAAGGCTTGTTATTTAATGTTTTCTTTTACTTTGCAATAAAAACCCTTTCATTGTTGACTATGACTGTTTTTTTTATTAAATTAAATTGATTCACAAGATGTAAAGGTTATATAATTATTTTTTTTTTTACTGGGATGTAACCCAAACCCGTTATCTGCGATTAGATACATACAGGCAGAAAGACGCGGTAGGTACTTGAGCCGCACGCCAGTGCGTTAGAAAGACAGTTGACATAAATTTTAAATACTATCGAATATAATTACAATCTTAAAACTAGCATAAAAACTTAAATCTTAAAAACGAGCTAAACTAAACTAAAGAATAACACATTATATAATTAGTATTTACATCTCTAGATGATTATGACTATGTTGGTTTGGTGTGCCCGGATTAGTATACGAGTATACAAAATATTATTACAAATATTCCTTAAAACATTTATACTTTCATTGAATAGTAGGATTAGGTAAAAATTAAAACATTAAGTATAAATGATGAATAATAAACTCAATTTTTTGTTTTTCTTCGTTAGATTATGTAGTTTTAGAGAAAACGTATAATACTTTTCTTACATTGCAAACTGATTACACCAACCTGATTAGTAATATGAATAACAATAAAAATATGAAGAGTTAGGTTAGGCGTAATACCGAAGTATGCATTATGTCTAGTTACATTCACAAAAATTATATAAAAAATCTTTAGAAATATATTTACCAAATAATTTTAACTGTTTTGTTTGTGCAACATTTTCGTTTCAACTGTTTAATAAAATGCAAGTAAAATACTTCGTATCTATAATATGGTAATACTTTATATCTTCTTCAATCAAAGTAGGCTTGAAATTTAAAAAGTTTATACAGCAGGGACAAAAGTACACTTCAGTTTAAGATGGGAACGAATTAACCCTTAAGAGAACCCATTAACTATTGTAAGAAGTATTCCCTCGATGAAAAGTTTAATGAAAACAAAGTGCGAAAGTAATTGGGAAACAATTTCAACGATCACGCATGAGTTGTTACGACACAAATATAAGCAATTGTTTTAAAAACATTATTAATTTCTTCGACCCCTCGCCTCGCTCACTGTAACGGAACATTTAATATTGAGTGCTCATAATTATTTCTTTTATATTCAAACCCTTTTTTCATTTACTAACTTTTGTTTTTAAATATTTGAGAACAATTTGTTGCAAGTTTTGTCTTTTACAATACTTATTAAATTTGAATCGGAAAGACCTTTTTTTAAAAAAAATATCATTTACCTTCTGCAACCCCGTCATCGAGTTAAATCTTGATTGCTTTTATTTTCTGATTTCAATATTCCATTTTCTGTATTCCTTCTTCATTTTTTCTTATTTTATTTTCTTTGTCTACAGATCTGGTATTTGGGAGAATTGTAGAGCAGCTTACGAGGACATCGTAAAACATCTAGAAAGGTAAGAGACAAGACCTAACTAACACGACATAGATGCCAAATATAGGAGTAGGTCTCATCAAAACAGTTATTTTATTATTTCCTTTTTTTTTTAATCATGTTTATGCTCATTAACTTCTTTCGTTCTTCATCTTTAGCTTACGCACTTAGTAATATATTCAATTAAAATGGAATTGTTTCTATTTAAGAGGCTCAAAGATATCACAGGGGAGTGTGAAATTAGAGTAGACAATTAGGTCGGAGGATCGGGTGTACTCGTTCGTATTTTTAACAAATGACCACTCGGGCGGCGTCGGCGTGGGGCGACCAATTCATCAAACTCATTTTGAGCTAATCTCGATGCGAGGAAAATGCGGCTCTCATGTAAATTGGGCCGATTCGAGGGCCAATGGTTAGGGGAAATGCTTTTCTTTTCTTGTTTAATGGATGGTGATTGATCGGGGGTCGAACAATATTCGCGGCTTTAACTTCATTTTCAAGTGCTTTGTATGTCGACATTTAATGTTGTTGGTTTTGATTTGAATCCTTAAAACCGATATACCGTTTGATAAGCTGAATAAACTTAAAAAGAACACTTAAAAGAACTTACAAATATATGGCTATGATGCGTTAAGCTGTCAATAAATTGTTTAAAATACGTAGTTGAACATTTAATTAAACAGTTAATGTTTAAAAAGTTCAAAGCTTTTATTAGAAAATGTTTACCTGGTATGGGGTGCATTATCGGCAACATATTTATGAACGTTTATTATGACATGGTGCAAAAACAAAAGATTCAATAAATATTCGTATAATGCTTATTTCCAGCATTTTACTAATTAATTCTGTACATTTGAAAATAAAACGTATCCGTGGCAATGGCGTTGCGCGTTGGGTAGAATTACAGTCGGACAGCCAGCCTTGTACCGATGTGTCACTGTCAGCCAATCGCCCGCCACGGGTTGGATTAAGGCTGTTTTAAAAGAAATTACTCACTAATTTTTGGGATAAACCTATTCGTTTTTAAAAGTACTTTAAATCTTTAAACTCCTTTTAATGATAATAATAAATTTGATCAGTTTTTTTATATACCAGAAAACTTTTCTTAGTTAAACAAAACTTAATCGATAAATTAGAAGAAAACAAAAATATTCGTAATTGTCATCTATACGTATAGCTAATTACTATAGCTCCATGCATTTATTTATTAGATTGACCTTGATGATGTTCAGAAGTCACTATTAGCACTTTTTAACGAGGAACCCGGGGTGAGAGCGACTGTTGAGTTTCCGCGCATCTGCTATTAGTCAATATGGCATACGTCACTGATGAAACTGCCAGTACAATCACACATCACGCTCGCAATACGCAAAACATCCGCACGATTTTTTTCTTACAACTTATGTGCCAGCTACTAAATCAAAAATGGCATTCATCGATCTATATAACGAAAATATTTCAGAAAACAGTGCATAGATTTGGGGGTCTGTGGTCTGTTTGTACGGGTATCACGCAAAAACACGAAATTAAAATAAATACTGCACAAAAATAAACTATAGGCTTTGTTTAATTTAAATCGAAATGTCAAGAAAAAAGATTAAAAAAATCAGTCACTAAAATATTTTGGACCAGCGAAGCTAAAGCGAGTCGACTGATTTATGAAACTAAATGTGAATTATACAGTAAATTTTAACTAGTTACAATTAATTAAAATAAACCTTATTATAGGCAACACGATAAAACTAAATGATTTGCCATATTCGGATGCCAAATACGATTGGAAAATAAATCCGCCGTGGATATAATATGAATCGCAATTCTGTCCAAAAAACTCCTTAATTTGGGCTAAAGTTACAATCATTTGATTCTTATGAGCAAAATTTCTTCCATTTTTTAAATGAAACATTAGCTATCTCCTATTGAAAGTTCTGTAAAAATCGACCCAGCCGTTCCAGAGATTAGCCGTAACAAACAGACAGACAGACGGACAAACAAAAATTTTAAAAATTCTGTTTTGGTATACCTATGTACAGTGTACGTCATGTACTTAGTAAGAAGCCGTCATTTTATGATTAAAAACTGACACTCCAATTTTCTTTATATGTATTGATGTATTGATAACTAAGCTACACACTAACTTAACTAAGTTTCAACACAAACGAACGAATGCTTTATGTACGCATAGATGATAATCATACAAACGTTTTATTAATATAAGATGAGATAATTATGAATGGCATTAACAACAACCAGTGTTTGAGTGTGTAATAATATCTTAGTCCTTCGGTTCTTCTCTCGGTTCGTTTAATTCGCGCAGGCGCCGACCAGTTCTCGATACTAAGTCCAATTAATTGACAGGATTATCTCTGATTTAATATAATTTGTAGGTACTGTTTGTTTTACATTCTCCAAGTGCCCTCAGTCGTGAATATTAGAGGCTGTAATAACGATTATTTTGCTTTTCTTATTAATTATCAACTCCGTCTTTGATCGATGTAAATTAAGGCAAATATCTCCGATCGAATTAATTTGATATTTTTATAGCTATTTGTCGTATACAGGTACTTTATATCTTACTAATATTATGAATGTGAAAGTTTGTATGTTTGGATATTTAGATGTTTGGATATTTGGATGTTTGTTACACCCAATAACGCTGAACGGATTTCAATGAAATTTGACACGCAGATACTTTATAACCTAGAAAAACACATAGGCTTCTTCCTGCGGGATAAATCATGTTTACTGTTGTAAACGCCTAAATATCATTGTTTAGCAAGAATCTGTGAAAAAAGTTTTAAGAGAAATCTAAGGATTATTACATTGATAATTGCACCCATGCGAAGCCGGGGCTGGTGGTTTAGTAATGTTATATGATTTCTCTTGTAGCAAATCAATGAACTTAAAAGTCTATTTTAAATCTCTTCTAATGAAATACTGTATAATTTGAAAAAGCTATAAGTAATTGATATTGAAAGTACCTACTAACGAGATATAACCAAATTATAGTATTTTCTTCTTAATTCCAGTCTTCAGTGTTTACTAGAGTAAAGAATCTATTTTTATAAATTAAAACTACAGAGCACCGTGGTTTCATTATAGTATTTGTTTAAATTCTTATGACCTATGAACTCATTAGTCTCAAACGGTAAAGAACGTAATCTAGCGTATGTATGTTATCAGCAACAGTTATAATAAATAATTGATTTATTTGTTAATGGAAATATTATGAAATGCATAAAAATATTTTTTGGATTCAGTTATAAAATAATAAAGATATCTGTGACTGTCAATACAATTCAGTTAATTAGTTAGTAAACGTCGTGATTGAAACTACCGATCCAGGCATTTAGAACGCCTACAATGCGCAACTTTTAAATAATAAAAATAAAATAATAAAGAAAATATGATTGTACGCCCATGCTTATGATCTATACATTTTGAATAAAAAAGACTTTGAAACGAGGGAAGTTTAAAGATAATGCAATAATTGTATTTCTGGTACATCTAGAAGAATCGGGGACCTTTGCTATTGTCCTGTTATGAGTGTCTTGGTTGATGAATGGTATCACAGAGTGCAAAAAAAACGCATAAACCGAATCGGCTGTAAATCAAAAGACTCAATTAACAGTCAACAAATCGTTGGGATCTATGCATTCGTCCGGTTTAATTCCGTTTCGGATCGAATTAGCTGCGATTAATCGGCGTACGGCGGGTTAAGCCGGGAGAGCCGGGTGAGCCGAGTGAGCCGAGGGCATACGCTGCACACATCGCTCTGACGTCGATCGTTATTCATCGTGCCCCTTGCTACGGAAAGATAGCCGTGTTTGTTCACCCTTAATTCTAGATTTAAAAGTTATGTGATCGGAAATTGTTTAAATTTAAAAAACTTGGAAGTAAAAGGTACTATTCCATAGGTGAATTGATTATGGTTAGTCGAATTAGTGATTAATATAGCTAGTAATAGTAGGTATAATTTTAAATTTTATCAATTAAAAAGTTGTTGCATTACACATAAATATGTTCAGAATCTAAAAATCCTAATTACAATTTAATGCCAGTAGTGAGTGTGATTAAATATCGGAAACGGTTAACCAATAGTAATATATTTTAACATTGAAGATAATACCAGTTAAAAATATTAAACCTCTAGTCTCTTAGTTATAAGATTTTTAAATACTTGATATAATTTAATATATATTGAATATTTATATTTACCACACATAAATTAAATGGCATTTTATAATAATTTATAAGCGTGTAGTATAAAATGTCAAAAATCGCAGCGGTAACATTTGCGTGATTGAATCTTCCACCATTAATTTCAACGAAGATCAAACGAAGACCGAGGGTGATATTTATCAAGGATATTGCGAATTATTTTAATCAAATCAAATTCCCTTCGTTGTAAACAAATGCTTTTGATTAATGAGACGCGCGACAGAGCTTCGTCGCTGTGATAAAACACCCGAGGAAAAGACAAAATTAATGGTCATAAAATGAACTCTTGTATCGGCGAGATAAAGATACTGAATGCTTTGGATCGTCTATAATTTTTCCTCACTTCTATTTGAAAGATGATTCTAGAGATCGCATCTGGTGACTGTACATTTTGCGGGACGCAGCTTCTCGAGAGCATTTTCACGCATTTTCTGCTCAGCTTTCAGTAGAATTATTTAGAATTTAGATTGTCATGGCTCAAAGTCATTTATAAAATCTACTTTTGATTTTCAGTCGGCTAATACACGTAGGACGTTGCGTAAAGGGTGCCGAGTCACTGTAGTCTGCCCTCTGAATACCTCCCGAGTTTGTCACCGATGCGGTCGTACTGGCATTTTATGTAGCTCTTTGTACTTTGCCCTTTTATGGTTGAAACTATTCGGATAGTTCCGTTGGTGAACCGAACTATTTATTGCGTTTGTGTAATGCTTTGATACTCACTTATCTACCTACACATTACAACTTTATAATGTTATATTTATACATTTACATTGATTTGGAATATGGTTTGCTATTATGTGTCACAAGTATTAATAGTTTTTTTTTTATATATTTAAATTCACACAGAGATTTCATAAATACTTCCATTTTATTACTAGGGAGAATCTAACATTGTTATATCGTAAGTTGCACCGTCAGCCTATATTAATCTGGATCCGGCGCCTGACAGCACAAGTCAAATTTCTCATCAAAAATAAGAATTAATGACGAACAGCATTAATCATTAGCTCGCAAACAGCACGAGGTGTCCGTATCCCATTATTTTGCATTACTAATGATATGTACACAGCGATAAGGGACGCTTTATAAAAACCTTCAAGGTATCAACTTTCTTCATCGATTTTGTGTAAGCTCGCTAATGTTTCACTTTTTGTTATGACGAATTTTTTTATTGTAGTAATTTAAATATGCTCAGTAGTGCTTCTTATAAAAGTAATGGAATACATCGCATCGGAATGCTAATTCGAAATTAGGATTAATTTTATGCGGTTGCGCGTACGGAGTGAAAAAGATTTATTATTCCCTTCATTATTCGCGTGTCACTCTAAAAGTGGCTTTGCAAATAGTCTTACGCTAACGTTAAATTAGTGTAGTGTTGTGTTAAATTTAAATAATCTAAGTGTCATTATTATCTACCAATAGAGATTTTTATCCCTAAAAAGACATGTCACACATGTAACAAAGTGTGAAGAACCGATATATCTAGCAATCAATTAGTCGCCTTCACTCAATAATTTCTAATAAGTTTGCAACACTAATCACTTCCTCTCCAGGAAGGCGGGACTGTTCTATTTCTAGAAGTTGGGTAGTGAAAGGCATGCAAAATAAGCTATAAAATATAGTTTTTGAAATTATTGAGTGTACGTCAGTTTACCTGTTTGTGCACGCGTACTTTATAATATGGGTTGGAAAATAGGATACTTTTTATCCCGGAAAAAAGACAGTTCCTTTGGGAATTGGCGATTTAGTGCCGCATACAGTGCTGAAGACAGTTACGTGAAATGAGAGTATTCATTCGTAGTTTGAAGCAAAACATAGAAAACATGCGTTCCAATGTTGGAGTTACAATGGGATAATTAGGGAAATTGTGCAAATAAATACGGTAGTAAGTTGAATTCAACACAGAGTACTTCTATCTATAAGTGAGGCTATGACAGTATATTTGTTTATCTACTCTACAAAAGAGCAAAAGCTCAAAGCAAAAATATAGAGCAACCCGTATTTATATAAAGCAACGTATTTGATTTATTTTATTGCAACCAGTTGGAGTTAAAACCGCAGAATATTTTCAATTTATTCCTACCCACGCTTGATATATCTCGGTCAGATCGAATGTGGAGGATAAATCACTTTTACCTGTATTATGTTTAATCACTTAGGATTATGCTCATGTCCATTGTAATGCTATGATGGACGTTTGTTTCTGATATTGCAGATATTTTAAAAATTCATAATCTCAATATTTTGGTATATGCCATTTTTAGGTAGGGTCTTAATATTTCAGAGAGTCTCACTGTTAACAACCTGATTTAATTAGGGTCTCGCTTTTAGCGAAGAAGATACCCTCCTTTCAGAGGGTATCTTCTTGATCTAATGAGCTTGATTCGCTTGTAGCGGCCGCATTTATAGAGTCTCCTTAATAATTATTTTTATTGAAGAAATCTTTGTAAATTGTTTAATTTTTAGATGTCTTCCAATTAGTTGCTTCATGGTTACGATAATAATTGGCACATTTAGAGAAAATATAATTATTAACTTTATAAATTCAACGCTATGGGTGTCATTCACGAAATGGGAATTCGTAAAAACCTATGCTTGGTCTCGAAAGATACTTGTATGTATGAAAAACTACGT
>JAOPUB010000006.1:1413968-1424729 GCA_027564055.1 Neptis clinioides
ATTCAACGCTAAAATAATTATTCAATTCAAACCAGTAGTTTTTGAGATCAGTGTGTTCAAACAAACAAATTCTTCAGCTCTATATTAGAATAGATATAGCAAAATTCAGATAAATCCACGAAAAAATTATTATAGATAGTAACATGACCCCGGATATATATCTTACTAATATTATAAATGTGAATGTTTGTATGTTTAGATGTTTGTTCCTCTATAACTCAAAAACAGCTGAATGGATTTCAATGAAATTTGGCATACAGATACTTTATAACTTGGAATAACATATAGTCTTTAGTCATTAGTGTTTATATATCCATGTAAAAATAAGGATTCCCGTGGGATAACGATAAAATATGTTTACTTTCGTAAGTGCTTAAATATTGTTATTTTGCATCAATATATTGATAATTAAATGGTTTTTTTTTATAATATAAGGATTATACGTGAAAAATTGCATGCGAGCGAAGCCGGGGCGGGTCGACTAGTTTTAAATAAATGTACAATATAAAGTTTTATTACAAATCGAAGTAATAAATGAAAACATTGAAACGTTTGTGATATTAAACGTTTATTACAAACATAAAATCATACAAACAACAATGTCGCTGTCCTGTCGTAGCAACACTTTGAAATATTCAATTTGGTTCAGTCGCTGTAAGGATTTTTCAAAAATTACAAAGCGGTATTAAAATTTAATAGAGTGAACAAATTTCTTCATCTTCAATTGATAAAATTTTACCATATATAGCTTTATATGTTACCTCTTATTTTTGTTTAATATTTACCTGTTTATAGTTATAATGCAACAACGAGCGCCAACTTCATTAAAACTATGCGTGTTTCTTGTAAAGACTAATGATATCATGTTGCTTTCATTCGCCTAAATAGTCCAGAAGTTGGTAAATATGTGAATTTAAAAAAATTAAAGCTAACAATTTTATATGGGTGTCTCTCAGTAATGTGAGAGCGGATAGAAGCGGACAATGATAAATTTAAAATAACCTAAAAATATGTCTGTTAAATAGTCTGTAACTTTTCAAGTTTAAATGAAAATAAATTGTAATTTTTAGAGACTCAACTACTGCAGTTAGTTAAGATCGGTCTTAACAAAAGAAGTGGCATGTTTGTTACACCGAATAAACTTTTTAAATAAAGAAAAAAATTACTTTAACAAATACTTAATATTACAATGATGTCATTTTGCACTCTAAAGAACCAGCTACATTGACCCCTTTCTTTATCTGGCTACCTTGTTCTAATAAAAGTCAAGGCGTGTAAAGGAACAGTAAAGGGCGGTCAAGAAAGATTCGATTGAAAGGCATTACACATTTCACCGCTAAGTAGAAGACGCTGTAGTCATGAGTCCTGCGTACATAAATGGACTCCCTTATAAGAAGGCAATTTCTTAGCCCATTTAAACCTTATTCAGATTTGGTATCGATGGTCTGATTGTTTAAAACTTCAATCACAACAATAAATACCATTAGTTTATATATTTTTATTTGTGTATTTTTATGTTGTTCCATTTATCTACAAAAGTAAAATGTTAAATTAGATTTGTTGTATAGAGATTTATACATTTACCTAACCCTCTTAATAAATGGAAAGTCGAATTTTTCACACAAATAATTTTCGAATCCGAAAATATGAAGCGCACACAAAACTTTATAAAAATATAATTCTTACAGTCGGATTAACTACCACGATTAATACATTACAAGTTTAATGTAAAGAGGATACCTAGGCAGTTTTAATAAAGAAAATATGTGTAAAAGCAGCGTTTAATTTAGCGAACGATCAACATTCGTAGAGTAATAAGTAATATAACGTAACGAAAGTACACGAAGATCTCACAATGTAAGCAGCCTTGTAATTACAACTTCTGTAATTACGAACTTGTAGCTCAAGAGAACACATCCATACGATGCTAATCAAGGCCCTATTCAGATCCCTACGAGAAAAGCAATAAATATGAAGCGTTAATAAAATCTCAGTAGCGGAAATAATAATAAAATATTACAAGACCCCAAGATTTTGTCTAATTAATTTTGTATACGTTGCGGGGCTGCTCCGTCTTGGGAGTAACATACAATGAGTCCGCGAAACTGAAGGTGGTAACGCGATCCGGCAACTCGCTAAATTAGAATTTATGATTGTATTTGAAATTGTTAGAACAGGTTTCAATATACATGATATGTAGTATACGATACGCCTAATATTGCCTTTATGGAACATACTAATTGATTGATTCTTTGGGCTCTTCTATATCTATGTATTTTATGTACCTATCTATTAAGAACACCAGTAAAATCGTAAGAACTAAGTTGTTTTTCCTATTTCTTTTACTTATAATTATACAATATATGATTTAATTCTAGAATACTACGATTGTATGCGGTCGTGTTGATTTTACGATGATCAATTTGTCCATTTCGCTTCAATTCAGTGCACGCGCCATATGTCTACCGTATCGCATTTGTAATCTGATATGAATTTCTTGCCTACATGACAATCATTCGATTATCGTATCGATGAATACTCCGCCTTTAATAAATTTTAAAATTCTATGACTTTTCAACCCGTCTGCCAGCATATTGATTTTAGTAAAAAATCATAACGTCCAGATTTAATATTCAAATGCAACAAAATAATCCCAAGCCACAAAGTTTACAAGCGAAATTAAATTAAATGTGGTGTTCAAAGTTGGTTACATTTTCCAAATTGCCCACTGGAGCGCATGAACTAGAGGCAACGTTGCATGCGCCGTTGGGACTTGGGCTTCAAAACTACAATGACTTACCAACTCGTTCAAAGTGACTCACCGGCCACCGGAGATAATGTGACCAACCATGCGATTCTATGGTGAAATCCACGAAAACCTATGACATTTTTGACTTATAGACTACCGCGGAGCCAATTGCTTGTCTCACTCATGACACAAACTTTAAAGGAAACAACCAAGTTGTATTTATATTTGTTGAAATTAACTCTTAAAAGTGATTAAATTATAGGTAAATAAGCAACGAAATAATCCCAAACAATACAAAGCGAAGTAAATTGGTGGAAGGAATAACCCTTGTAAAACCGATTTAATGAAACAACAACACTGAGTGGCATCTTAATTATAGGAAAAGTTTTTAGAATTAATTATACGAATAAACAGATTCATTTCCTGACCTTAAAATAATTATTTATATTATGTCTATATAAATCGAAATTCTCACTTTTATGTTTCTTATTTCAACTGCAGTTCTTGGATTATTCTTTTGGGATATGGAGCCTACTTTTTTGTTTTTTATCATTTGACGTCATAGTCATAATATTGACACATTCCATCTTTTTTTACAACATCTGAACATTTTTCGTAACCGTTATTTTTTGAATTGCATTACACTTCGTAATAATGAAATAGCTTATTTTATTTCCATCTTTATAAAAGGATATGCTGGGATATAATGTGATAATTTCAAAGTTGTATTATCAAAGCCAGTCATTTTGTCGAGCAACCATAGGAAATTCAATAATTGCTCTTGCGCCCGCCTAACCGCATCCGGTATCTTGGGAAAATGTCTATTGATCTAGTATAATTATAGATTTAAAGTTATTTGAATATTGTCTAGCTTTGATGGTATATTTATTATTAGTTGTTGTAATTTTAGAAACATCAGAAAATATAATATGTCTCTGACCAACTTGGCTTTTTTCTTGACGTTTTGCGTCCTACCAAAAATAAGTTTAGATCTAGTTTGGAGATGAATGTTGGTACAATATATAAAATAAAATATTCAGAACCAGTTAAGAATAGAAGCATTTTATCGATACAAAAAAGCGTTCATCAATCCGCTTCCAGCAAATATCACATTAATTATGTTACTAATATATAGAAGAATATAGTCGAACTGATTAACGGACATTTCAAATTCATCAATATTTGTGCTACACTACATGACTGAAAAAATAAAATTGTGTCGTGTAAACTTGTAAACCTAAAAGTTCAGTTAAAGTTAAGTTTTTCAAAACTAATTTGTTTTCTTTTAAAATACGGACCATTAAAGTTGTCCGAATAGAACAAATATCGCTTGTAGCTATAAGAAAACTAATGATGATACTTGTAGATAATAATGAAAAATCGTTTAGTTTTTTTATTATTTTTAAATCTCAAACATAATTTTTGTAGTAGTTTATATGAAAAGATAAAATATATTCTACCAATTTACAACAGTTAGTTTGTATAATGAATAAGTAAACCAAGACTGAACGTTAGTAAAGTCGTAAAGTGCATAAGCAAGTGAATATCAAATGTGCTGTAACTGCGATGTCGATTGTGGTAATAAACTGTTGACGTTAGTCTACGGTCATTAAGACTTTGTTTACAGACCACACACGGGCAGACGTCGAAGCCATTGAAGCCGTACTGATTTGATTGCAGGATATCGTATTTATGTTACTAATATCAAATTTAGACGACTAATTTTGAATCTAATGGAGAATCTTGATATTATTCATGCTAGCTGATTTAGTCAATCATGAATGTGAATGAATGACTGTTTAAGCCGAATCTTTGTTTTTTTCACACGATTGAAAAGTTCCACATTTGTATGAAATCTCATTTAGTATTGCGGGGAGGTTCTACAAAGTGATTCTGACGTGTGTTTTCTGTTTTAAGTTATATATTGCTCGATTTGATACTAATTGATAATAATAGTAGACTACAATTTAACTCAGATATCTATTTTTAAAAAAAATCGAAATGCTACACATTACATAGCCGGTGAATGATTACACATTAAAATTTGTACAATTTATTTTTATATTACGAGTCGATTATTAGCATCGGTCTTAGTTTCACAACTAATCCGTACTAACACAGCGTTAATAAAACTACAAGGATTTATATGAGTTCAAGATAAACAAACGTCTGCTACTTACATTTCATTGATGCGTTTTATTAACTGAATAGTAAACATCAGTTTTCAGTATTTCAAATAAAAGTAGTTGGTTTGTTTATTTTTTTCTATTAGGAATTAAAATAAACTTCTTAAAGATTTTATTTCGAATATATTTTATTAGAGTAACAATATTTTTTATTTTTCACATACTCCCACGCATTTTATTAAAATAATATCGAGTTAAATTAATTTATGAAAAATGGAAACCACTTTCAACTCTTTGAAATTTTTTCATTAATTAAATTGATGCCTTTCAATTAATGTCTCAATGGTTCATTTGTAAATTGCATTTTAAAAATATTAAGTTCAACAAGAACACTTATCAACCTTTTATAAATTCATCGATAAAATGTTGAATACTTATGCACAACAGAACCCTTTTCGTTTAATTACTTATGAAAAATTTATTTAAAATTTTGCAACCTAACACGAGCGCGTTCGTGGTCATATTTATTATTCATATTTACGTTAGACCGGTTACAGATATATCAAATCAATATAAATGAAAATCAATTGGAAAGCACATATATTTTGCTAATTCTTTTTTTTTCAGTAATTGGTAGGACACCATTTGTATGAAAGAATATTTTTGATACCACTACTGCAAAAGTAGTTTTTATATGATAATCTGGTTACAATTATACTTATTATACAAATATTTCGCAGAGTGGGTACTGGAAACTCACACATGTTCTAAATTATAACATTACAATATCATATTCTTTATAGTACGTATTTTATAAACATACACACTGTAGATATATAAATTGTTTCAAGCAGTAGATTTTCTATTTGAATTGAATCGATATTATAGGTATCATTTGAATTAATAAACCGTCGGCACCTGTTAGTGTTTACAAATGGTCCGGACATACGTTTCCCGCCTTGGTTTCCGACAGGGGGCGCCATTTCGCACCCCTATGATGAATTCACCTTTTATTTTGTCCCACTTGACTCAATTGAGAGTGATTTTTGAGCGTGAATGGGCTCCAGTGTAATTTGCCACTGACAGGATGAAATGTACATTGAAAGCTATAAAGGACTGGACCAAACTCAATCAGCGTTGTTTTTTGTTTGGGTCAAGTCGAACGGAAAACTTTATGGGAAACGTTTTATTATAAGTATATATTTTTGTAGAAATTTATTTTATTTTTTACTTACTTTTTACTTAAACGTGAAGTTACTGTATTAAAAACAGTGCCACATAAGCTTTTACAAGTTTTACCAATCACTATATTATAATTTTTAAAATACCTAAATATACTAAATACATTGAAAAGGTGTATTGAAAACATTAAACAATAATATAAATAGGGGAATCGTATTAGGGTTAATACAACGGAAGAAAGTTTAACTGAAGATACCGTACTAAAACTTTGCAGAATCTTAGCATAAGGAACATTTGAACTGCCCCTCAAATAGTTGCTCGACAATAAATTGTTTAATAACCCTCAGTCCCAGCCCTAACCTGTGCACCTAATCAGGGTCCTACATATTCGGCAGAATCACCTCTTTAGAAACAATTAATTCAGTCTTGATTAAGGTCGTTGCACTTGGAAGATGTCTTTGTGGTTTGTAACGGAGTTAACTGACATAAGAGGAATATTTGAGCTTGATTGAGATTCATTTAACTTATTATAGTTCTAAAAATGTCAGGTGTCGGCCGATATTTTTTTTTCTAAGCAAAATAATAACTTTGAGTATACATTTCGAAAAAGCAAGAAAAGTACAGTAAAGAGCTAATATTCTCTAATAATGATTAATATTTCTTTGAAAGAAATTGAAATAATTTATGTTTTTCGATCAATAATAACAAATTACTAAACTCTCAACGTAAATAGTAATAAAAGAAGTGTAGTAGTAATAAGCGAGTAACAATAGTTATGAATGTAGTAATGTATTTGTAATTAAATTTTCAACTAGCCGATCCCCATGACTTTGTTAACACTGATTGTAGTAGTTTTATTTACTTAATGCTTTATTAAAAATATATTTAACTTAGTGTATAATATAAATATAATTATGAAATACTGATTTAATTTAACGCGATATGTTATTTTTTAATCTTAATGTAAATAAAAAAATAATGTACCTATATGAATTGTTTACTCAAAAATTGCCGAAATAAAAAGGCTTTTTATTCATTTATTTATTTAAGTCAATACTCTGGTCAAATGTCATTAAAATCTGTTTAATAATTTTAAAGATGTGCTTGACCAAATAAACAAACTTGCGGAAACAAAAAATACATTTTTGGTACTTTTTCTTTACATTTTGGTTAATACAAATTTCATATTTGTAAATCTCTAATTATTGCAAATCTTTAAACTTTGTTCTTACGCTTCCTCGCTCACTCATCTATGAACTCATTCAAAACCTGTTGTACTCTCTTATTCATACAAGCACTCTAATAAAACTATATGTACGTTAGAAAAAAATCGTTATTATCTATTAAGGTATGTGAATTAAATCCGTCTATCCCACAGGAACTGCACTTATTTCCGGGTTATAAAGTTAATTATAGTAATAAACAAATTTCAAGTAAATTCGTCCAGCCGTTTCAGCCTGATGGGCGTACAAAGATGCAGCGAGACAGAAAAAAAAAAACAAAAATTGTTTCAGCCTCTGTTACTGTTATAACGACTCCCTACATTAAAATTTCTTAAATATCTTCTACGTATATACGTTCGACACATTATATTTTTATAATAAGTCCTTAAATTACCAGAAGTACTTTTGTATTAAAATAGTGTTAGTTCGATAGAAGGTATTTTCTTGAAAAAGTGTTCAGTTTACAAAGTCAGAGCTCATCTATAATTTTATTTCATGCTAGTTACAACTGTATCACATTAAATTGCAAACAAGTTGAGGTATGAATAACTTTTGTATAAGGTAATATTATGTAGAACCATAGCATTTCTAACTCTTGTATTAGTGCGTCCCGTTACGTAGTTAAAAATGTCTTCATAAAACATTTAGAAGATACAGACACAGAAGGAGAGCCGTAATAACACAGACATAATTAGTAATAACACAGACATAATTACGGCTCTCCTTCTGTGCACCATATATAGTATACATATAAAATACTTTTTATTTTATTCGATTCACGTGTGGTCGATATCTTTTAATTTTGTCTAGAACAAAATGCGAAAAGGGGTAGCCCAATTGATGTCCAGGGTCGATGAAGTTCGAACGCTTTATTACTGTGTCCGGCTTTAAGTGGGTGTAAAGTTTCAACACCCTTTGATTTACCACCCGTGCGGGGAATACTACTTATTGAACGGAATTGACTAAAACTTTAGCAAATACTTAGCACATATTAAACTGTCCTTTAGCCATTGGTAAGGGAACTAATGCTCATCATACACTAAACACTCGTGTATCTATCCAAAGCTACCTTTAAAGTGATTTAAATCTGTTATTATCTTTAATATTAACAATAGTTACCAAGGGAATATCAGAAACTACAGACCGCACAATGAACCCTACTGTTATTACTCTTAATGCCTTAAAAAGAGTACCTTAATCCTCTAATCGGAAGCTAAACTAACGTGGCGCCGTCCTGCATAGAAATATCTTAAATTGGGAACACGGTCCGGCGGGCCGACCATAAAACATCTTAATGAGTACAGCCAGCAGCTGCGAATCCCCATATTGCCGCTCTCATATCCATGCAAACTACCCACCTACTACGTCTTAGCGGGCTTATTTTCCTCGTCTATGTTTACAAGTCGACAACTAATTTGTTGCAATATGTGCATAGGACAACATTATGGAAGCTATCTCCTCGGTGCGTGTCTTGCATACATTTATCTATTTTCTCACTAAGGTACGCCTGAACCTGACCCTCGAGCGTATCCCTCGTATGCTAAACTCACTTGGAGCGGCCATTTGGACACGGATTTGTTATAAGATTAAAGGAAGATTTCACTTGTGAAACAATATGGCAGACGATTTACATATTTCGTTTCCTTATTAGTTTCGGGATATTTGTTTTGGGGCCGCTGAATTTACATCCACTGACCGATTAAATGGCCCTTAGGCATCTTTAATGGGGGTGCCGCGTGGTCGTTGTTGGCCTTAACAAATGTGTGCTTATGCGTAATTGAATATTTTATGGGCTAAACCAAATTTAGTGCGGAAACTATATTGATTTCTTGCTTCCTAATATTTTCAAGCCGCTTGTTCTAAATATTAGAAGATATTTACAATGTCTCCTCCGAGCTTCAATTAGTTTTAATTCATTTGGTTTGTTGGCCCTTTGACAAGGGCCTCCTTCATATCCTTCCATTCTGACCTTTCAGGTGCTTTTCGTGTCCACACTTTTTGCCCACAGCTTTTATTTCGTCTTTGAAATTGTGTTCCACGGTTTCTTTTCCTCTCCTTTGGGTAGTATGTTTATCATTTCTTAACTCTTCGTAACTTATTCCCTGTCCATTTCCACATCAATTCTCATCCTTTGAACAACGTCCTGTATTTTTACACCCGACCGCCAAGCGTCTATGACTTTTTCTCTTCCATCTCTTTAGTGCTGCGGTTCCAGCAAACACTGTGTAGATTAACCTAAACCATGACTACTTACTTCAATTTAATTTTAAAAAACACAGTAAACTAGCGCAACTAACTCTTAAATTTACAAAACTGGAAAGCCCGATATCAAGAGATCTAATTTTTTTTCGACATATTTGTGAGGAAAAAAAACATCAGTGTGGTAAGTTCAGTGTGGTAATTATAATATTAATTTATCAAAACAAATATCCATTTTTTGGCCAAAGTATCAGGATTGAAATTCATTGGCAGTGGTGCGGTAGCTACCATTCACATACAATTCACACACTGTACCTATACTCACAGCACCTGTACTATTATGGCTAGGTGAGTTTATTTGTGTACTCTAATTTGAAGCTACCGTGTGACAAACATACGAACTCATAAGAAGACAGACAATACCATACAAAACTATTCGAAAACATACGAAACAATATTTTACTACTAGAGATCAGACGAAATCATAAGAAAACATACGAAACCATAATAAACCATGGGAAATCATACAAGACCATACGAAACTACAATATACCTAACGAAACCATAAGAAACCACCGTATACGAAAATATAGAAAACTACCCTAGACAAGAAACCATACATAACTACAAAAAACAACCACATAATAAACCTACGTATATACAAAAATAAGATAATTTACATAAAAAAATAAAAAAAGCCGATAGTCACGTGCTATTGAGTTTACAATAAGATTATTAGAAAACGACTAGATAAAACTACACCACACCCATTTCACATCTATGGAAGTTTTCGATAACTAGTACTGCTTGCAAACGTACACAGTGAGTAGTGACAGTCTACTATTTATCCAAGTGTCTCTTACAGGTATTACTCTATAAAATAAAATATTACTGAAAAACATTATGAAACTTATAAAACATTATTTAGAAAGTAATTAAATATCTTACTATTAGTGAAGTGATTATCTTAAAATAAAAATCTTAAGTTCCCCTACTTTTATCTTCATCATATATAAAAATAATATTCTGAACATTTCAACAAGATAAAAAATATATAAATCATTCAAATATCTTATAACCTGTCAAAGCAAGGCGCAGTGTAGGAACGCCCCGGTTAGGTTTAGCGGGTCGGGCTGTCTCCTTGTGAGGTAGTTTTGGAATGCCTCCTTCCGAAGCATTCACACCATCCCCGCATAACCCGATCTGCATACTCACAAAATGTAAAATTATATTTCGATACAAAATCGATATTCATTCACGCGTCAGGTATAATGTCTATAGT
>JAOPUB010000006.1:1427271-1438888 GCA_027564055.1 Neptis clinioides
CATAGGGATACAATTTTTTTACTTTTTACTCGACAATTTAACTGTTGTTCCATCAAAAATATTGGACTTCAATAACTATGGACTGTACAATCTATCTTCAAACACTTATATCTAAAGGACTTAATATTATTAAATTTATGAACAACACGATTCCCTTGATGAATTGTTTGTAAATCGATATTTTTCTCAAATCGTTGCACTGAAGCCTCACGATATCATCATTTGCACGCGACATGGCCCCTACCGACTAATAACTACGTTATTAATTCAGGCATATTAATAAAGGTGTCGAGTTACGACCACACTCGTGTCGCAGGAAGCATGGCCCGGTGAGCCATTCCAACGAAAATAACGTCCAGAGCTCATTGTTTTCAAAATATTTCCTATACAACATTAATACATTATTTTAGCTCTAAATCGACTGTTTGCCATTAGGCAGGTTCAGTCCTCTCCCCTAACTTTATAATCATATCAGCTAACTAATACTATGCATTGCCACGATACTTACATAAATATCCCTAATTTTAGCTCCTTCGGAATCCTTAACAAAATGATTAAAACTATTATGAAAAAACTAATACAGTTAATATTTTTTTTTTTGGTTCATATGTAACGCCTGAGAAGTACAAAGTAATCAATATTTTTTATAAGCTATAAAGTCAGATGGTTTTCTGCAAAACGATAGACGTGACACTACAAAACTACCCACTTCATAACACAAACATCGTTAAACCTTTTTTTTATTATGAAACAATATAATTATATACGAAAGGCACACAGACAATTCAAAATAATAGCTTAAATTAATTGTTAAAATAAATTAAATTTCTCGGTAATTAAAACAAAAACATAAAAATAGCCTTAATTTGTGTAATAAAAATTTTTGCAGGTTAATATTTTATATTATTTTAATTAAATTCAGACAACCAGAAACTCATTCTCGCTAGTAAAATTGTTTTACTATATACTCTTTACTCGTAGGACTCCTTAAATCCTCTCCATGTTGTTTTTACTAGCACTTCTTCAGTTCTTCGGAAAATAGGTTTTCCTGCTTTCCATTTGTTATTTGAAAAATAATTAATGCGATTTTATTACCAACTCAAAAAATAAGACCTAATATTTTTATAATTCATTACGAACTTTTTTAAAACGAAGAGTGCCCAAAAATTGGCCGCATCGCCGGCTTGGAGCCCGGGCCTAGGCCCCGGGGGCTGCAATATCGAGAATCCAACATTTCACGCTCCGTAAGTTTAACCGTATCGATACGGATATAATAACCAGTGGAATGGTAACTATAAAGTGAGATTGTATTTTTTTACTAACGTCGTAAGGAGTCGGAATGTCCGACCGGCCCTTTGATCGGTTTGATAAAACTGCCTGCAATTTTCTTTCTTTTTTCACAAAAACTGTTCTATGCCTTTATTGTTTAGTATGAAATAAAGAATGGAATGTAATGTTTACAGATATGTTAGAAGCGGTTTAATACGATATACGCAAGAATATGCGCGCATCAATGAACATGAAGATCGAGAGAAATTTATTATACAAAAAATTTGACGAGCTAGACATTAATCTTTTAGTGTACGGTATGTAATTTACTAAGAGAGATAATCGTAGAAAGATCTTTCTATTTAAAAAATTATCCCTAAAAATATATGAAATAATGATTATTAGTTTTATGCCTTAAAAATCAAAAGAACGAGTTTAAAATTACCGATAATAATTCTTTTGTAAGTACTTTTATTAGAATCACGAAGTTATCAAACTAAAAAAAAATATTTTCCTACTCACATTAATCCAAAACTCGATTTTATTTTAATACATATTTTTATTTAGTGTATAAGTTAAAATCTTGCGAGGATAAGATATCTTTTTTCGGTAACTGCACCCGAATTTTTGTAGATATATCGTGTTATGGGTGAAGGTCACTAAAGCTCATAACTCAAAGTCCCCACTCGTTCGACAAGAACAATAATCCGTACGATGTTGAGGAAATGTTTATCTCTGTAGCCACTCGGCTCATAAATTCTACCCAAATAAAACAGAAAAAATAGATAAAAAGCTAAAAGTAGTGGTTGTCAGCAAAACTTAAGTGACAATAGTGGATCAACGACAAAATAATAACAATGCTAAAATTTTTATAATGATTTTAGTATTAAAAAAAACTTTAAAACGACCCGGTACCTTATTTTCCCTAGAGTATTTAAAAGTATTTACTTAGTAGGTTCTAAGCATAAGTAAACAACGAGGTAGTGTAGATATTAGAGAAACACTATGTCATTGCAGTCGATTATGCTCCTTGAACCGAACATACGCCATAATAGTGATAGTGACACATCTTATCTGCCAAATATTATTTCATACACATCTATCGGAAAGCCATTTTGACTTCGTCTGATTTTATTCTAGGCAATTTATTTTCAATAAAGAACTATAAAAAAGACTTATCTAAATGGTTCGGTCGCGACTGAGGGGAGTGGCTGTCATAAATGTCGATTTTTATTTACGTCTGAACACATGTGGAAAAACTATTACGATTTTCGTGTAACTTTTATAATTATTAAAATTCCTTAACATTGTAATCAACATCTTTTGGTTTATTCAATTATGGTTGGTTGCATGGAGTATATAATATTAATAAAAACGATTTACTAACTCTATCGTCGTTAATATATACTTCTTAATTAGTTTAATTTAAAATCTACAAGAATACCTATATCATGATCATTGGGTAATTGATCCTGTACTTAAGTCAACATAAGAAATTTTATTTTCTAGTGCCCATTCTTGTTAGAGCTTTTATTCAAAATAAAAAAAAATAGTTCTGAAATTGTTACGTAAATTAAGTGTGAAAACGACATTTCCACACATTTCTAATTAATAATTAGATTCGTAATTTTTATTTTCATAGACATCAATTGTAATGTAGAGTATGGCCCGGTGAAATGCAACCACCCACAAGGGTTGTATAAACATTAAGTCACCCGAGATAAGCCATTTGTGTGAGTCATAATACGCCATACTTTTTTTTAATAAAGGGGAGGGCCAACGAGGAAAAGATCACCTGATGGAAAGTGATCACCTACGTACTTACTCTCCAAAAAATGTTAGCGGTCGATGACTTTTGTATCATTTAGATAATGGCAAATTTAGCAATCACGGACTTTGACGATCTATTCTTATGGTTATGTCGAGATTTTAAAAAATCATTCATATTGAAATGCAAATGCGTATTTCAGTAGGTATAGGACCTAGTTACCTTTATTTGGTTTATGATAATTCTAATGACGTTTAAGTTTTAAACTGCCATAATAAAAGGACGAAATAAATATACACACAGACTAAGTCATTTGCATGTTATTTGGATAACAAACCCAAGGGGCCCGTATCATCCATTTATGAGTCGAAAGTATTAAAGAAATAGAACCGGATACGAATAAGGAGATAGATATAATAATAAGAAAAAGAAGCGTACAAGAAAACTGCTCGCGGCGAATAAACCCCGCAGAAAGCGGTATTGTTCTGCGACTTTTAAAAACGGAACAAAATGAACGAGGGGGAAGGAAATCGGATGAAAATATGAAAAGAATACAAGTTATGTACGTAAAAGTGAAACGAAACGTCGGAGATCGGGTCTCAACCGCGGCGGCTCGCAAATATAATTTGCATAGTCAAGTAGCCGAACTTTTGTCTGCAGCGGATGCTCGCAACCATATTCATTCGTTGCTTTTTAACCACACTCTCGTTCTGTATCGGGCTGGACTTTTTATTGCATTTTTCCCCTTTGAACGGATTCCTTCAATATTTCGGTGGTTCGTTTTTATTCATACGCTCGGTGGACGAATTGTTTTGCTTAATATCGCGAGTTCTATTGAAATGTTATGTTACTTTCATATTTTAAATTAAATATAAATATGTCTTTAACAATGTCCAAATTAGATAAAGCTTACGAGTCATACACCTAACTCACTAGAATTTTTAGCGCGCAATTTCATAACAGGCTTAAATTCAATATTAATCATAACTTTTTTTAACAGAGGAAGTTTCACTGACACATGTAATAAAGTTAACTAACTACACAAACTTTGAAACTAAAAGTTTAAAAGTCAAATAACAATGTTTTTTTTTAAAATTAAATAAATAAATACACTTAATAGAATTATAAATGCGTAACATAATAAGATGAAATAATAGACTTCAGATTTTAATATTATCAAATCTCAAATAGCAATTTAAATGTTAAAGGAATCACAAAGAGATAGTCATAGGACTATATTCAAAGCTTTGATCATGCCGAATCTATTGTAAAATTATTACTATTCATCTTTACTTATGAACTTATCGATGTGGAGAAGCTGGATTATTTTCAAAGAGCGCCGACGATCTACGGACAAATATTGACTTATAAAAACAATAGAGCGACGTCGCTCCCGCTTTATTGAGTTCGATAAGACCTTTGATTGCTATCTAATATTTAAATATCTCGCTGACTAACTTGCAGGAGATTAACTCGGTAAAAAATTTGAACTAGTACATGACAATGTATGACTGCTTGATAATTTACGCACTAATTCGAAATAAGGCAAGATAAAAAGGTTTAAAAATAAACGTCATTGGAGTGAGAAAGTGTTTTTCAGAGGTGTTGGTCTGTACCAGTGTGCGGACTCGTCGGCCCGTTGAATTTTCCACTCATTGGAGCTCTGGACACAATCGCACCTTTGTATTAGCATCACCTTTCATCCTAAATATACTGATTTATCTTGTTCAAAACTCATTTGGCTATATGGAATCCTTACTTCAAAAGTGGAAAATATAATGCCTTAAACACATTGTTAACCCTACTAATTAGATACTCTATGTACACGAAATTAACGAACTTTAAACAAACCTACCTTAGCTAATAATAAGACCATGTTGCTTTAAATTTTACTATAAAGGGCTGAGTTTATAATACAATTATCTACATTTATAGGTTGTAAAGATATTGAATGACAGTGAATCTTTCGTCTAACTTCCTCAAACAACTATGATGCGAATTACAGATCTAAGTTCTCTCTCACCATTTCAAATCACTAATATCTATATATTAAAGAAAATATTTAAGAAAAGATTGAAGAAAGTAAAAGCCTTCCTATTGAATGATAATTATATTTATTTTAACAATCTCCTTAGAGGCATTTCTCAAATCATATTATGAAATGAAGTCGAACAAAAACGAGGCGTTATTATGAGCCGTGTCGGAGGTTGTATGACAAATGATGCGTAGGAGTCACTCGCTAGTGAACCCCGAACTCATTAGCAACAACATTAATTACTAGCGAATCTTTAATGAGAAAATTGCTTCGCGTTTTATTTTAACTTTCCTAACAACGTAGAAATAATAGGTACAAAGCGACTTTATAATTTTATTTTTATTTGCTGCTTTACGATGTGTTTTGTACACAAGAGAAGTATAAACACAAATTGATTATTTCCCTACATTTAATGTACGTAAGAGAAGAAGGTAGATAAATAATAATCATATAGAACACTAATAAGGTAGCAATGATCAAATATAAACGCAATTAACTGATTTTCTAAGTTTACTAAAATAATGTGCCTAAAATTTCCATAATATTAATTAATTTTTCTAAACATCATTGACGAAATATTGTGTTCTGTCTCATATCTAAACCTAATTCGCTGAGTATTTAAATCAAGTCTCTACCAACACATGCAGTAGCAAGACGTATTATTGATTAGAGTGAGAAAAAAGTTAGTTCTAATTCCTATATAAGTACTAAATGTAAAATATGTTGTCGCGAATCATAATCATTAGCCTATAAAAGCAAGTTCAAGTTAGAAGATGACGAATAGTTAAGTTATATGTTCATCGTTTACGAGTATGATTCACGTCACAACTGCTACCTTTTATATACATTTATTATTTTGTTTTAAGCCTGTATTCACAGGAATTGTTGTTTCGTGTTTCGATACGGCACAATATAAGCAGAATGGATTCCGAAACGTTCATGAATATTGATGATACACGTACTTTATAGTTTATTTCATACTAAACGTTATAGAAACATTACATATAATAAACTTAATGTACATCATATTAAAAATGGAAAATTTAAATAATACATGAGTTTTTTGTTTCAGTAATGTACCAAAAGAGGCTAAAAAAAGAGAGAAAACAAAGACAAGAAGTCCAAGAGCAACTGGAAGTAGAATTAAAAAGACGGCACAAAATAGAAGAAGCTTTAAAACAATCCGGAGCACCTGCGGAAATACTCAGAATAGTAACTGGTAAGCTGTCTGACAAGTATTGTCTATCCAAAATCAACATTAATATTATTATATTTATAAGTTTTTTACCAAGTGCTATTAACACTACAAAACTTCCTTGGTCAGAAAGTTTGTATGAACCTACCACTGTCACTAGCAGGCGAGGCTCGATACTTCTTATTTGTAACAAAATAACCCAATTGTGTATAACAATCAGAAAATCTCACAACTACCAACATTACTGAATGCCTCTGACATGTTAACTTACCGTCTGTCAAACTATCTGTATATCAGTTAAAACTTGAGATACCCTACCATGGCTGAAACATTTTAAGATTATACAAGTATTAAGCAAACTTGCACGATAAGATATAAAGAATAAGACTGAATTTGCAATTATCTAGAAGTTAACATGTCTTAGAATTGTTCGCAAATGTGTATGGAGTGCGTGACGTAAGAAGGGTGGTAAACGCTAGTGAAGGCTTGTACTAATCTCCGTGTCAGGAAATCGTTTCGCAGGCCATTTGAAATGAGGGTTCGGTGCTGAAGTAACACGCATTCGAGTTCGATATCTTGTATAATCACTGTTTGCCACTTACATTTATTAGAAATCTATTTGCGCTTTGCCAATACGAAATGCAGTTCCGAAGTAATCTTACGAGTTTTAAATGAGTAAACTGACTGACGTATCAATACCCAAATTCCTGGGGTTGGGACTTTCTTTAACACTATCTTGCGAATGCGCATTTTCTCATGTCATGTGTTTTATACAGAGAACCTAACACCAGTATCACAAGAAAACCGGGAACGTGAAAATGGTACAGAAAGCAAACCACCCAGTACAGAACCGCCAACTTCCTCACCACCATTCCAACGAGAACCGCCCAGGACGCCTGATAAACCGCAGTGGAACTACCCTCCGCCGCCCGTAGACATCATGAGTGGAGGTGCTGCCTTCTGGCAGAATTACTCTGGTTAGTATTGTCAACCATACTAGAAATAGATTTCATAATAACCCCACATCTAACTATTACACGTATTACTGTATCCACCGGAATCTATATCCAAACGAATTTCCTACGGGACTGCAACAGATGTGCTACTTTTTATCTTTTTTTATTTGACTTTCAAACGTGGAAATTTAATCGAAATTTATAGAAAGTAATAATTGTTTTCATTATTACCTACATATGGATATTTAGATTTCTCGACTTTAATGGTAAAATAAAAAAGTCCAAAAAAGAATCAATTAAGAAAAAAAGCAGTTAGTTACATGTTTTATTCAAACCATTCATAATGTTTTATTAAAAAACTTGAATACTATTTGGCTATTTGCAATTTATATATCAAAAGAGGGTCTCTCAGAAAGAAGTAAAAAAATTCGACATGCGAAATTTATACTCATCATATTACATACCATTTCGAATTGGGAATGCTAAGTATTTAAAAGCACAAAATGAACGATACACGCATTCCAATTTTTTGTTGAAATTGTACTAGGGCGCATTACCCATCGATTCTTTTATTAATGTTCCCCACTCAAACGTTTAAAGTATTGAACAAGCCGCATAATATTATTGAAATCAAAAATATTCAATTCATTTAAATATTTATTTATAAGTAATGCTTATTTACACAATAAATAAAAGTGAACTGTCGTATACATATGCTTTACTAATACACAAAAAAATAAAATAAGGCATTAAACACAAGAAGTATGCAAATAATGCTTAAATAGGTTCTTAGTAAATAACAGTATTCCTGTAATCTACTATACTAAACGAGAGAAATGCTTCGATCGCGCGTTTTTTCAATCATGCGGATATCCGCTTTGTGGAAAGCCCAGAAATTTCATTAAAAATGTACGGGCCTCGGTGGACTTTCAAATACTATTGTGTGCAGACACTCCCTTACAGTAAATTTGATGGATATGAAAACTGCTTTTTTCGTTTTATACTTTGCACATATTGAGATGAAAATATTTAAATTGACCTTAAATCTTCAAAAACGGAATACGCTAATAAATCCTTATAGTTTCATATTTCAAATAAAAATATGGTCTTTAATATACGTATTTTAATTGAAAACCTAATTATTGGAGTTTGAAACTTTTAAATCTTAATTAAACGACGAAAAACTGTTTCGCATAAATTTAAATAGGTATTGATTTTCAAAATGATCAAAAATGCATGCTTATAATATTTATATTGCACATATATATAGTCAACAAGGTATCCTAAAATACGAAACCAGTCTAATAGATAATTATGAACCATTGTCATATTAAATTTATCTAATAAAGGTGGACTCTCCGTTTTAGTAGAAAATGGGGTAGTTATCTATTGCGCAATAGGTTGTGAGGTCTTATTTCTTTATCTCTTCGCTAATTTAATTTATAGAATGGTTGAGAATTAAATTCTCTACTAACTAATTCAAATTTGTTAAATGCCGACACTGCCCAATAGTTATTCATAGTGCTTAATATTTTTTGATCGAACCATATTAATTTATTTTAAAACTAAGATTTAATTGCCGAACAAGTAATAAACTCTTTATAAATTATAGCGTATGTCTCATTCGGATGTATAATCTATATTACTGTAACGTTTCATCAAAATCCATTTACTAATGTTTCCGTGAAAGAGTAACAAACATCTATCCATCCTCACAAACTTTCGCATTTATAATATTAGTAGGATTAACCAGCTCTATCTTCAACGGGCTAAAAGTTTTCCAAATGAAAAATTCCAAAATCCAAACGGCAATAAAACTATATAAATCGTATCCAGTTTGGTGTAATATTTATTTATACAAGCAGACAGAAGGATTATATTTATTATTTTTTTTGTTTATGTTGGTGTTATTTTGATTCGATAAGTTAGTAACATTTCTGTTATAAATTTAGATAATTTTCTAATGTTTCATGGCCAACACAGATTTTGATACTTGCTGCAACGAGTATGTATTATCAACATTGATATGTTCAACATTTCCTGTTCCACAAGTGCTTTCTAGTAGAAATTGCAACTAATTTAACTGTTAACCCTCCAAGTATCTCACGCACGCGAACACGCGACTGAGACCTGCAAATGGAAATACAGAACGGATTCTATTCTGTTACTTTAGATTGAATACAAATGAAGTATTAACATGTACCTTAAAATTCCATACTAATAGTTTAAATAGGAAAGTGTAATTGTTTGTCTTTGTTCTGCAAAAGAGCAAAATGAATCGATGATTTTCTGCAATTTTTTATGGCCCTGAAAAGAATATCTTTTTACCCTGAAAAAATGAATACATTGAAATTCTACATAATTTAGAATAAATTGATGTTTTGTAAAGTACTACTTAAAAAAACATCCATTTATTCAATTATCCGTGTATTACCCATACTTTGAAAACAATGAGTCATCGCCATTTTGTTCCTACTGCACCAATTTCAAAAATTCTTTCTCTGATAGAAAGCTACACAAGCTGACAGGTGCAGTGTTGCCATACTTCGAAATCAATAAGTGTTTTTTTTTGTTTAGTTTGTTTTGGTTCGGGTTCGGATTCGGGTTCGGGTTCCGGTTAGTTTGTTTGGGTTTGGGTTCGGGGCAACATTATCGGAGAGAGGACGTTAAACATAGTGTACATGCGTAACTCATTTTGGACCTATTAACCATAATCGGACACTCTAATATTAAGCGTGCGATATATGTATCTGTATATAAACTTCAACTAGATAAGCTTATCCTTATATTTGTTGATATAATTGTATTAATCTGAGGTAGTTATGTAAACAACAAATAAATTAAAAATTTAAGGCCTCGTTTTACGATCTGTAGTTGTAAACATTTAAAACGTATAATGTATTTATTTATGTAATATTAAATAAATAGCTTTGGTATAGTTTCTAGTACACAACATTAAACCTTAAGAAAATGTAATAAAAATATAACTGTATCCTCTTATTGCTTGCTGTTCTGCTTTTTAAATATTCTTTTTTCTTTAAAAATTATGTATCTGAAATTAAAAGGTAGTCAACAATTATTTTCGACATATAAACTTGACTTATTGATAATATACATCAATATAAAACTTACCAATAGCGTTTTCAAAAGTTGAATAGTTAATACGTCCTTTCCAGGAGAAATATTGTACAGTTCTGCAAGAGTATAAAATCGTTATATACTTTGATTTCATTTGAAATGATAAAATTGTATTTCTCAATAAAACATTCTAAAAATGCTAAAATATGTCGAAATATCCTGATGCATTTACAGTCGTAGAAGTATACACAAAATAATCAGACTTCGAGCTCGTAAGGGCAAATAAATAAAAAGAATTCAAAAAGGACAACGAACAAATTTATCGGTCACCTTGATTAAGTTGTGTTTGTATTTTTAAAAAACCAACATAATAAAAGAAGTTACTTTTTAGGACCATTACATATTTTAAAAATAATTATATTCAATAACGAGCTGACCCACTCACGCTTCGCTAAGGTATTGAAGATAAAATTATATCGGCTATCCGATAGTGAGAGTCACATTCAAATTCTTTCAGTCGTTTCAAAGATAAGTCGAAACAAACTATGCAATGTAATATTTATTAATTAAAAAGAAGATGATATTTGGAATGCCAACATTCAAGATCTAAAAAATGCTACTCAAATCAATTCTACCAACTTTCAATCATGTTAATGTTACCATCATAATTAACTAACTAAAATGCTATTATTTTTGTTTAATTTAACGGTAATTTGAGATTTATTGACTGTTTGGTAGCTATTTGCTTTAATTAAATTGTTATGAAAGTTTAAACTTACCCCAACAAGAATATACAGGTACCAAACATGAGACTGCTTAACAAGTATATAGCACTAGGGAAAGTGACTAAAGTCGCAGCATACAAAGAGTTAAATATTATTGGCGCTACTATTGGCCCAAAACCATCTGTAGCAGACATCAAAGCAAATACTTTAGCAATATCCTCTTGAGGTAAAGTCTTAGTTAAATATGAACGAATAAAGGCTCCTGATAGACCTTTGAACATTGCTATTGTAGAACCTAAAATCAAAATATAGATACATTTAGAGTTTGTTTTATGGCGAGAAAGAGCTCAAGTTTTGATTTGTAAAAAAAGTCTTTTAAGAATTTAACGTGTCGCTTTACTAAACTCAATATCACATGGACTTCTTTGGATTTAATGAATAAATTAATTCTTTATTGCACAAAAAAGGCTAATTAAAAGCCAAATAATAAAAAGGCACTTCTAGTGATCTCTTATGGGCAACCTTACGCGTATACAAGATTACATTAACTGTTTAAGACAGTGAATAAATAGCAATACATCAACAAATTAT
>JAOPUB010000006.1:1469715-1481943 GCA_027564055.1 Neptis clinioides
TAAGGAGGGTATATATATGTAGATAATAATGTAGTTTTTGTCTAGTTTAACTCAAGTTCGTTGTTCTGTACCGAGTACTGAGGCGACTGATTAAACTCGTAACGTCTTGAAGTACTTCAGCTTTGCGGTGACCCGACGTCTGAGCTCGGCGTAACATAGCAATAATCTTTGCATCCGATCAATACTTAAGTTCACCACACAGGTAAATACATAAAAAAGAGACCGTCTTTAGGTATCTTAATTAATATCTTAACATAACGCCTAATTCAATATGAGTATAAAGTAATATTAACAGAAAGAATACATTTTTTCTGAGAAAATGGACGTGATAAAAGTATAAAAAAATGTATAGTAAGACCGACCGAATGACTATTTAAATCTTTCAAGTGAAAGCAGTAGTTGATAGAAGCCTGTGTATCATCGAGTCTAGGTATGGTTATCACACAACATTTTTATCTGACACTAGTCGACCCGCCTTCCTAGCCTGGTATGGCACTGAAAATTATTGTTTCTAACGGAAGATAATTAGTTTTATTGAATCTAAACCATTAAAAACAAAAACATCTATCCTGCTACTATAAACTTTTTCTTATAATACTATGAATACAAGTGGTTTATTTTTAAATTACAAAGTATAGTTACGTTTTATGTATTATAGATCCGATACAATTTCCTTCGATAACATATAAATTTAGCGTTTTCCACTTAGCCTGAAAAAGTTATGTTAGCCGCGTAAACCGCACAGTCACTGCGACGCAATAACCAATTGTGAGCGTATTACACGTCCTATCACAAAGCCCCGGGTTCATAACACTAACTCTTATGATTACTAGATGAGACAAGAAGACAATAACAATAATGGTCATCCAAAACTCACAGCAGGTATGCACACAGCACACACACATTTAAATAAAGGTATATTTATTAATCTTACTAATATTATAAATGTGAAAATTTGTATGTTTAAATGTTTGCATATTTGGATGTTTGTTATCGATAACGGCTAAACGGATTTCAATGAAATTTTGATAATTTATAACCTGGATTAACATATAGGCTGTTTTGTTCCATAAAAATACTGAGTTCTCGCGGGATAACAATAAAATATTTTTACTGTCGTGAGCGCCTAAATATTTTTATTTAGCGACAATATATCTAGGTAAGTAGAAAGGATAAATGTAGGTATTATACGTGGTAAGCTACACCCGAGCGAAGCCGGGCGGGTCGACTGTTATAAACTATAAAAATAATGTTACTCGCGATTAATATATAAATATATTCGTGTTTCAATCGAATTACCTATTTTATCAGAGCCTAAATATAAGTTTCATTAAAAGCTGTTTAGATATGGGCCACGTCAAAGCTGCATTCAATAAGTAATTCATATTAAATTTTCAAAAAAAAAAATTACCGATACTTACTTTAAAATAAAATAAACTTGGTTAAAGATATTCTTTAAAAAATATGTAAAAATTACTATAAAACGTTAATTATACTTTTGTGTGTTTCTGTTTTGAACATAATATTACTTCAGTATTAAAACAATGTTTTACATTAAATCACCCTCTGGGTGAACTACATTGGTGATCGAATGAATCTTTTTTTTTACGTAACACTTCTAGATAAACTTTATATGCATTGCAGATTTTTTATTACTTTGACTGTGATGCGACAAAGTCGTTTTTGCGCAAACATATTGGCGACAATGGGAAACGGGGCTTTTGTATTTTTTAGTTTGATTGATGATTTTAATTTCCTATCTGCTTCATTGATTTTGGTGAATCAGGCGATATTAACGGATATCTTTTTACGACATTAATTTATCTTGGTTTTCACATAAATGTAAATATTTATTTACATTATAATGAAATGCAGATTTATTAATTTTTATTTTATTTAGACACAGATATATTAATTGATTACTGTTATATTTTTATTACTCAACCGTCAAACGCATAAAAGGAATGGAGAATCAGAAGTACTTATTCCAAAAATTATAATTAACTGATGAAAGAGACTAATAAACTAAAAAACTAAACCTTAATAGTCAGTCTATTTATATTGACCAAATAATATTAGTTCATGAAAATACAATACGTGAATTAAAATGTTCTATTTATTTAGAAGTAAGAACGAAGAATAGTCGATTTAGGGCTAAAACAATTTAAAAAAACATAAGCTATTTAACAATTAATTAAAACTTAAAATATAATATTTAACCAACCCCAAAAAGATTACTCTCAGCTTTTATGTTGGTAATGGTAAAAGCCAGTTACCAATGCTGATTTCCAGAGGCAACCTGATGGTACGCAAAATAAAGTAAAATACCTAATACTTATAAATTAAATTAAATTTTCTAGTAACTGTTATACTTAACAATACTTCTGTTTACAATTAATTTTATTCATAGGCGTTTGTGGTAGTAAAATTCTTTTAAAACGAAATATTCCAAAAGCATTAAATATTCAAGTAACTCTTTCCCCTGCGTTTCGCGAATGTGACAGGCACGATTTAAATATGGCGGCGGCATCATGTCAGTGATGCTGCGGCCGTTCATTTATCACTCCGTAAGCCTCCGCCGATATTATGATCAATGCCATCGCTGGTCCGGTCCTCTATTTCATGTTGAATTATTAATATTATTTCCTACAAAATAAAAATCTTACTAATCGTTTTAAATGACTGCTTTTGCTCATTACTCTAGTATTAATGAGCTACTGATATAAGTACAAACTAGCCGATCCGCTCTCGCTTTGCTTAGGTTATTTAAAAATCTTCTTATTAGTGAAAGAATTTTAAAAATCGTTGCAGTAGAAATACAAGCGAGGGGGCTTTTTTATTTCAAAATATGAAATTATCAAAATTGCTTCAACCGAGACTATTCGTAACAAACAAATCTTTTCTCTTTATAATAGTGTGGATGTGAATGAAAGCCTTGCTGAATTTGTATAATGGTAATGAAAGCTCTTCCCGAGTAGGTATACAATATTATTTATCCTTTATTTGCTGAATATAGTTGTTTTGCTTTGTGATTTCTACGTAGCGGTGAACGTGATCCATCATTGTTAAATTCATTAATTTGACTGGCACGGTAACAGTTGTCATGAAAAGAAAAGTGCACTAGAATTTCTACTGCTATTACGCGAGTACATTAAAAATATTTATTATACCTACTTCAAACAAACAACGAGGTGGTCGAATATTTATATATTTATTTATGTTTGTCTATATCGTGAAATTAGCTATTATTATATCATATTACAATCAATTTTAGGATTAAATCTCGACATTTGCATTAAAAATAAGCGTATACGTAATAAAGCCGATACCGATCACCCACATTGCATACTTTATATTGTCATAGTCATCACCTGGGATAGTGGCTTTTTAAAGAATCATTATCTACGTTTCACTTTGCCAGAAATTGCACCAATTTATATAAAAGATACTGTATAGGAGAATATTTAAAACATTTATTTATTTATATAGAACACCAACAACATAACACACATTACATTACTAGTATACTTCTAGTGTGATAGGCTATTACAGATGCAGATGACACCAAGAAAGGAAGACCTACAAAGCACTGCTTATTAAAAAAATTTAAAACGTAAGAAACTAATATAATTAAAAGAAAAGAAATTATGGTATATGTGAAGACCGACATTATGTCGTTCTGGCTACTATAATATTATTCCTGGTGGTTATACTTTAGACTAAGACTGAGTAAGAAGTTGCTTTTTAAATACAAATGACATTAAAGTTAACTTGATGAGTGATAAACCAGAATGTATTAGATTATATTTATCTTCAGAATGCTTCCCATCACTTATCATTATATAACAAAGACGATCCCGAGCGTCGAGTGCCGCAACTCAAAGTGCGCCTCACAAAAGATTGGAACCGGAAAGATAGGTGAGAGCTACTCAACTACTGAGTGGATTGAACGGACTCCGAGAGCAATCTCAGGAGTCTGCGTGATCAATTGATATCGGCACGGACAGCCTCTTGACACTTGGTTTCATTTTCATTATCATTCGTGGCGTCTCTTTTCATACGCCTATCAATTTTGTAAAGCAATATGACATAGAAATACGATTGCAATTTGTATTATCGTTTCAAGTGATTAGCTACTGTTAGCGCATTGCTATCAAATCGTATACTAAATTGTGATATTTTATTCTTATTGAACCCTCTTAGTTTTGATAACTTACATCTTTGTCTTGATATTATAAGAGTCGAGAAAATAATAGTACTACACATGGTCTTTACGTTATATTCTTCAATTCGGTCGCAAGTCCCAAGCACAACTTGACTTGGAGACGCAATTCAGCTAAATTAAAAAGTTAAATTAAAAATCATTACGTGCAAATAAAAATCTAAAAAGAAATTGTTGAAAACTTATAAAAGTAAATCGCACTCAATTATTCACCGTCCCCTCGAAGCCACTTGAAAAAATCCAATCAGCATAACTCGTCATTTTAATATCGATCCCCAATTTGCCAACACTTACCAAATCATTTTATGCATAGATATAAAGAAATGCAAAGGTAATCTATACAGTTGCTCACATAGATTATAAACCTTATTACCTTCGCAATAATGGAATCAAGAGCTTTATTGACACGTAGTAATCTTGGTCGCGTACAAAACCGAGTGGTTTACTTAGAGTTTAAAATATTCATAGCTTGTACTGGATCGTATTTAAATATTTACATAAGTGTCACGCAGCGGCTGTGACGTTTGTCGATAAATGTATTGAGTGGTACGGCTGACTCGGTTGATACTTAGCTGGGGTGAGAATCTTTCACCCGCTCAAAAATAGATTAAAAAATTTAATATAAAAATAAAAAGCTGATCCACAGAACTAGCAATATGCAAGCTAATGGCTAACAATTTCAATTAATATTATATTACAAAATCTATTTTATCAGTTAATAACGCATTGTCGCGTTAATATTTATAATTGTATTTTTCCCGTGCACTTTAATGGCAATAATCTTTTGAATTACCTTAAGTTGTGCAAAAGCAACGTAACTTTTATCCATTGATATTGCATAAAAATATATAAAAATTTTGTCAATAAATGTTCCAATTTTGAATTATGAAAACTAAAGTTCATTGTGTCATTTCTTTAACTTTGAATGCAATTTATTATGAATAATTTAACTGTTGCTATTTATTAATGCAATTTTATGATCGACAAACAAAAAGTATAATTATGCGACACGGAGAGTGGGAGACCACTCTCCGTGTCAATTTTATTACCGACTAGTAGAAGATGAAATTTATCACTTAGATATATCAAAAAACATTTAGTTCTCTATATCATTGTAACTAAGTAAAGTAAGTTTATCATTATTTCGCCGTATTTTATAGAATCGCTCCTATTGGTTCTTAACAACTTGCAGTCTATGTGGCATAATTTCCCGAAAGATGTCCAACTAATTTGAAGACCTAAAATATGAGTAAAACCGAATGTAGACCAATATATAGACGGACGGTTATAACGATGATAGAACGGAACCAAAAATCACCATTTTCCATCAACTAAGAAAATGGACCCACAAAAGTTAGGACAATGAAACTATCAGACACCAAATGTTAGTCATGAGTTAGTGCATCCCGAATTAACATAACGTACCGGACTGTAAACGTCCTTGAATTGCTGAACAGAAATAGATAAAGCTCCGTCCTTCCCCACATTGAACGTCCCTTTAACCTTCTTAGATATTATGTCTGTCAATATATCATCATCACCGCTCAGATCTATCACATCTTTGAGGATAGATTTCTGGTTGTCTTTCGGCATTAGCATCAGATTTTGGGACATGAATTTGTTTTTCGCATCTAGATACTTCTGTTCTATGCTTTTAGCATCTTCTTCTTTTTTATCACTTTGCAATTTGGACCAATCACAGCCATTTATAAATTCTGATATTCTTGAGTATGACTCGATTAGTTTCTCTAAATTATTCTCTTTATCTGGTGCTTTTCTTTTATCTGGTGTTTTGATTAGAGAAAAGTCGTAGTATTTGTCATTTGGTCGTTTAGGGAGATCAAAGGCAGCTTTTTCAGCAAAATCTTTCATTTTATCTAACGCGTTATATTCTTCTTCACCTTTCCAGTTTTGATTAACGGCTTTAATAGGCGCGTTGTCTTTAATACCACTGACTGGTATGAGTGACAGACTGATTTGAGGCATAGTCCTGTCTTTGCTAGTTTTAATGGCTGGCCCCATTACTATTTCTGGTATTTTCCACTCATCGCTCTTAGTCGGCAAAGGTTCAATGGTGAGCTGCGATCGGCTCTTGTTGATTTGCTGTTTCGAATTTCCTCTCGTTAGTTATTGTATATACTTGTTTTATTATCAATTGGATATTTGACAACATTGTCAATATTGTGTTAGATCCCCAATAAATTTACATATATAATAAACTACCATTGAACATAACACTACTAAGCTAAGAATTTCTATCTACAAAAAAGCAAAAATTGACCTTTTTAAAGCAACCTTTAGATATTTATATAATTACGATGTTTGATATATAAATTTCAATTAAAGACAGAATATATGTCAATAAATTTTTCAAAATATAAAAAATATTACATGCTTGCCAAACTGTAAACCAAAAAAATTGAAACCTTTCCAAAATTGGCTTTTTCAACTATTAAAAATGTAAAATCTTTTTAATTAAATATATATAAATAATTAAAAATAATGTCTAATTTAAATAGTCAATTTTTGCCTTTAAGAAAGAAAATAACTACAAAATGTGAGCACAATGTTGCCAAGCGTCAAATTGATAATAAAATAAAACAAACACAAGCACATGTATCTAAAACATAAATATACATTAGTCCCCACATTATAGACAAAGGACACACACAGAAGAGTATACTCTGATAAATATATAATATAGACTAGAGTATAAAATAGAGAATTCGTTATAATTTAACCCATATACCAGAAAATAATTGTTGTTTAGTATAATAGATTATATTTTTTTGTATAAGTTATATTACATTAGTTTTTATATAGCAAATATCGGTTAGGGTCCCCAATTTAATTTCAGTTCAAATTAAACAAAAAAGCACTTTCTGAAAATTTTGGAATTCTATAATAATAGTGAAAAAAATAAAATGATTATTTAATGGTATATCTATAACATGGGCACCATCTACTCAGAAAATAATAAGAACAAAGACAAATATACACCCCCAAAACTCACCTCTAACAATTGTTGACTTCGCACTTCTTTCTCGCGCTTTACATATTCTGCTTTCTCTGATCTCTCAAACTCTCTCACGAGACGAGCCTGAGGATTTAGTGAAAATACTAGTTTTATAACGCGGGCACACATTCTCATTTTTATTATTATATTTGTCGTTATATCACAAGATTATCATAGTATATAATCAAGCTACTAGCTTCCGCACGCGGCTTCTCCCGCGTGATTACTAGTTGTTTATATATTAACCTATGTGTAATTCTGATGTATAAGCTATATTACTGCCAAATCAAAATCCGTTCGGTATTTTTAGCGTGAAAGAGTAACAAACATCCAAAAATACTAATCTAAAATTTAATAGATTATTTAAAAAAATAAAATATAAGGAATATAATAATCATTTCTTGATAATGCTTCAAAAAAGTTATATAAAATTCATTAACACTATTAGAAGTGCGAAGACAAGTGATTTTAGAAGATGTTGAAGGACACAGGAACTGCTCAGGTAACCCCCACTTATCTGGTGTGAGGCGCACAGAGTGTACAATAGGTTTTATACCAAAGAAATAGTAAGTTGATATTGTTGAAAGACGTACTATAATGGGTCCTTCAGCTATCGAGAGCTGCGAGTGGGTCAGGGTCGCCCCGGCCCATACTCCCCCTCTGCCCCTCCGGAGACAACCTCCCGCGCCTTAGGCTCGAGGTGCAAATGAAAGATTTTTATCTTAATCTCTTTTGAATCTGCTCACTTAGCTTGAGACCGTTTGGGGTTGTTTTAAAAAGTTTTGTAAAGATAACATACACAGGAACATATTATAATCTTAGGGTTCGCTAAATAATATTTATAAATGTATAACATATCTTTCGATGTGACTTAGACTTTTATTAGATACATTTATGTATGTAGCTCACAAAATGTAAATTTATATTTTGATACAAAATCGATATTCATTCAAGCCCAAGATAGAATGTTTATAGTACTGGCAACACATACTCACGAAGGTGAAATTATATTTTGATACAAAATCGATATTCATTCAAGCGTCAGGTAGAATGTTTATAGCACTGGCAACACACACTCACAAAATGTAAAATTATATTTTGATTTAAAATCGATATTCATTCAAGCGAGGCAAAGCGAAGCACATAAATGTAGAAAATATGCAATAAATCTTACCCAATTAATATTTTACTGAATTATACATCTGTATTTTATCTTGTTGGCTATTAGCATATATGAAAAACGAAATCAAGATAAATGTAGAAATAAAATAGAGATTTGCCTTAAAAATGATTTCTATACCGACTCGTTTTTTTACTATAGAAAAGGAAGGAATTAGAATTAATAGACTATATTTTACAGTTTTATAAAAGAGTTTATTGTAAGTAAAAATATTAACATGAGCACATCTAGCTAGCGGAGCTTGGTGTGATATTTTCACTATACGACTATATAAAAGTTAAAGTAACGTTACATTTTTAATAAATACATGTTCAATAAGTACCAAGTATATTATTATTTGGAGACAAAACTGTACATTATGTTAAATATTGTTAGTGACATTATATACATTGGACTGTCATTTATTGATATGGCTATATATATGTTATATGCCCGCTCGCTATGTAGGTATTTATATATAATTGAATCAAAACATTTACCGTACTATAATTTAGATGTTTCAACAATTTACTATGTACGTATAAATATTAGATATACTCTTTTTAGAAATAATAAAACAACTACAACTAAGTAAAATTGATTTGTCATACTCAAAACACAGCACTACTATTATGAAATTGAAATTTAAGAGCGAATACTTCAAATCTCGAAGTGTTTAAAATCAACAATTGTGTGTACGTAAAATATTTATATATATCTTTGTTAATTTTAAAAATACTAATAATACGCTGACAAACATATTACACATTAAGCTTTAACAAAAGTAACAACATAAAGTTAGGAGAGTTGTAGATTATTACCGATTCGTAATGCAGAATAATTTACTACTCTATGTAATTGCTTTGTTTAGTTGCCAGCGACACAGTACACACAGTAGCACTACCAGAAAAGACAACACGCATACACACACACGCAACCCAAACGACGCGTTCCGATATTAGCGCTGTCTAACGACTTTCGAAAGTTTTAAAATATACGTATCTACAAAGAACGTCAATCGACGCAAAATAAATATCTAAACGAATTCATAAATTATGACTAAGCGGTGTCCTGAAGGACTGCACATGCGTTAAGCGCTTTGGTAGAGGTCGTCCAGATATTAGGCATGTAGCATCACGTTTCAATTAGTTGAATGTGAGGCTGTGATGCCGGCGCTAGAAGTATCGGAACTCGCCCTTCTTGCCGAGGCGCTCGCGGCGCACCCAGTCCGCACCAGCGCCGCCTGCGCCCCCAGGATACAGTTGTCCTTAGTAAAAAGCGGTTATTTTTATATTACGAACAGACACTCCAATAATATTTATATATATTGATGTAATAGACATACATAAAATAAACTTTGAGACACAGCGCACGGTACCTTTTTTCAGAAGCGTCTGCAAATCTATTTAGAGTCATAAAGTGTGAGTAACACGGGTGTTTGTAAATCACGGAGGACATAAAGGGGGTATTTAAGCCGCCATATTTATGAAAATAAGATCCTATAAAGCTATAATGTGAAATACAAAAAGCGACCGCTCTACTGTCGTCGGAGGAAGACGCTGCTTTATAACTTACGATACGATACGATTTTATACTAGTACTAGCCGACCCGCGCGATTTTATTCGCGTGATGCTGCGCTCCTATGGATTGTAGTGAGATGTTTTATAGACTATAGCCTTCCTCGATAAAATGGACTATCCAACACAAAAGGAATTTTTAATTCAAACCAATAGTTTCTTAGATTACCGCGATTCTAGTTTCTATCCACAATCCATAGATTTTGGATTGAGATTGATTGTTAGTTTCAACCGTAAATGGGTTACTAATTTCTAGTATTATCTGTTGTAAGAGTTAGTGAAAGAAATTCAATATGAGTGAAGAAAAAAAGATGTCAACGAAGTTCCTTTTTACGAAATCTGAATAACAATTAATAATATTCAAAATTACGGCATTTAGGCTACAAAACATGAAGCTACGACCCATAGAATCGAAGCATCACGCGAATGCAATCGCGCGGATCGGCTAGTCTTAAATAACAAACCGAAATTTTCTTGACAAAAATTTAAATTTGGAATTCATTTTCATCCACAGATTTCGGATTGTGATTGATTATTAATATCGGCCGTTAATCTTCGTTATCAAATCCGTTCTTTGTACCTCTTAAAACTGAGATAAATCTAAACATCTAAATATCTACACATACTGACAAACTTTTTATAATATTAGTAGTATTAATTAAAGTCTTAGTTAATAAAAGTCGTATGGTATTAAGAAGTCATAAGCCGTAACTTATTGTTATTGCGGGTTTTAAGCTTCAGTTTTATGTTTTCAAACGGTCCGACGTGAGGCTGTACCACTTCTCTCTCTCTCTCTCTCTCTCTGCATCTATTTACGTTTATTAAGATTTATTGTTCACTCTGTTCTCTCTCTATGTACTTAGAAAATGCTGTTAATGACGTTTCTTCACCTAACTATAGCCAACTACATTTTTAGTCCTTTTTTTCTTTTCTTCAATCTTACTATTTGTTGTATTTTTTTTATATTTAATCTTTGTATTCTTGTTCTTCCCACTAACTAGGCTAATTAGTTCATTGACTGAGATTTGAACTTACTTATATTTATATTCAAAAAATCTGTAGCAAAATGTAGCAAATTGTGTATTAATTTAATTATTTGTACCTACACTACTAATATCAAAATTATTACACTTATATGTACTCAAGAGTATCTTGCAGAGATCTCTTTCTTAAGATAAACTATCCCAGGTGCATTAGCTTTGAATAAGATCATGTATAACAATAAATTTTTTGAACCTTTAACAAATAATTAAAAGTATAAACATTGTATTTACAGGATTAATATCAAAATAAATATATGAAAGTATATTTTTTTCTAAACTCTTTGCTTATACAAATTATCTATATTATGGCAAATATTAACTAAACAATAAAAAAACTAAAGCTTTATGAAATTATATTATAGAGAAGAAAAGAATATTTAAAATCTTCACAAAAATACAATTAAAATTGAAATCACTAGATTTTTATTTCAACAACTTAATATTAACTAAGAATCGATACACTACTGCCATCTATGTACATGTATCGTTAAACTTTTATAGACAGCGGTACAAAAAAATTTGTTGTTAAATAAAAATATTTAGATGCTTTTACATATTTAATGATTGTCCTGCAAGAATTAATATTTCTGGGATAAACAGTAGCCTATATGTAAATCCAGGTTATTAAGGATCTGTGAGTCAAATGTCATTGAAGTTCGTTTAGTCGTTTTAGTGTAATTGAGCAACAAACACAAAAAATCACATTTATAATATTAGTAACGTATTATAGGCGTGTTGTACACGCTTGACATTTAAACGGCTGAATCGATTTTGATAAAATTTGATACACATATACAGTAGAAGTTTGATTAACATGTAGGATGATTTTTATCCTGAAAAAAAAAACCATTAACATCGTATAAAAGCGTGTCAAAGAAGATGAAGCTGAAAAAAGAGGTCGATTAGTATTAAATATATTTTTGAAAAATAGTTCTTTTTGAAGTTTGATGATGATAAAGATGAAGTTAAAGCACTTGTCTAGCGAAAAAACTTTTTTTAATATGAAGAAGGAGCAAACGAGCTGAAGGTCCACCTAATGGCAAGTGGTCACCATAGTGTGTGTGTTTTAAGAAATTAAATATCCCTTGCTATAACGGTGAAGACAAACATCATGAGGAAACCTGCACGCAGGAGAGTTCACTAAAGTTCTCAAAGGTGTGTGAAGTCTGCCAACACGCACTGGGCCAGCGTGGTGGACTATGGCCTAACC
>JAOPUB010000006.1:1533382-1546409 GCA_027564055.1 Neptis clinioides
CGTGAGCGGAGCGTAACGCAGTTTCTTGAAGTGTCACCCGGCAAACCAATTTATAAGACGTTGTCACGTCAAAATAGGATACTGGAAAAATTTATATTTCCTTAGTAAAACGACAGCAATATTATTAACATAGATATAGATATATTTTATTGTCGGAGCGCTGATTGCGCGGACTGTGCAAACATGACTGAGTCCGAAATCAAACAGACAGATTGTAGCCGGTCCGTTCCATTATACATTTATGTGAATTATGTGTATGTAAGATTACCAACCTTCCGACTCACTGGTACCCTTTTAGAACTTTATCCAAAAACGTTTATTCCGTTTTTTGGTTAAAGTATTTTTATTAGGTTTTGTTCGATTTTTTTAGATTTTTCTACACACGATTCTCTTTCATCTATCTATACATGTTAATAAAAATGTAACGTATCGAATATCTGTACATTAAAAATATCTCAGAAATTTTAATAAAGGGGGGCATTATAATTCCAATAGAAGACAAAACTATTTTTTTTTATTTATATCTGTCTGTATCTTTGTACGCGCATCACGATATTACAGCTGGACTGATTTGCATAAAATTTGGCATGTACAGGTTTTTTAAAGTGTGACTAAGAAAATATGATACTTTTTATTCCGGAAAAATGTACAGTTCCAATGGGATACAAGGTTTTTATTCACAGACTTTAGTAGATCGGAAAGAAACTTTATACACATATCGACGACCCCAACGAATAAAACCGTAATTGAAAAATACAAATTTTACAAAAAAATAAAAAACATAAACTTCTTTATATATCGCGAATTAAAACCAAAATATAATATTCATGGTGAGTGATGAGATCTTTACGTTGGAAATGTATACGTAAATGAAATGTATAGAAAGGCTAGCAAGTTCGCAGCAGAATGTATGATAAATCTCATTTGAATCAGATATCAAAAAAATGTAATTTTAAGCTAAATATAATTATAATAAAATAGTAATTTTATAATACAACTTTTATCATCGTTAATGAAGTCACGCGGGTCAGATAATACTAACTATATTGTGAAACAAAGGTTCCTAAACGTATGTAATCCGTGGACCAATTTGCACGTTTGATGTTATTAATGCCATCCTAAAATAAAACGATATCAATATAAACAGGTGTCTAATAAAACGAAATTATATAAAATAAAATTCATAATATTGTTTATACTATTTTCTATATATCGACCTATATCCTAACCTAATCGTCATTTCAAAATACTGAATAGAAGAATGGATTATTGAGTATCTTGGCATACTCGTAGATAAATGAACCATAACTATGCTGCAAAGAATGCTTTCAAATCTCTTTTTTTTAAGTTTTCTAGAAATTATTGGTCTTTAAAAGCTATTTACCCTACATAATCAACATATAAATAGAATGAAACATTTATATCATGCGCAATGAACTAAATATCTTAGTATAATTTCATTACGCATGAGTCATAACCAACAAATTTATAGAACTAACCTAACCTAAGTTTTACCAAGCTATTGTAATATTTTATATAATATGAGGCTCTTATTGTGTAATAATAGATTAAAATATTGGATTTAACTTTTGCCAATTTAGATAAATATATTCTATTGTATGTTACATACGCACTATCTAGTTAAATATTGGTCATATCATCTTCTTTCAGTAAAGTCGCAATCCAGAATAAAGTTTCGTAGACAAACCGAAATATACTGCAATATAACATCGTTTGTACATCATGAATCATCTTAGTGAAGTCTTCGAATGTCCTATTATACTTTCACTTTAGTCAAAACATCAAAACAACGATTTATTGATTCAGTTATGAAAAAATTGTAGCAATGGACACTCGGTAACGGACAAGAACGAGTCATGAACAACTAGTAATGGACAGGAAACAGTCTTAGACCCAGTAATGTATACTAACCAGTCATGAACCTATAAATCGCACATGGTTTACTTCCGTTTAAACAATTTATAATTATACAAAAATTCAGCTAAGTGCAAATTTTCTTTTAGCTGTATGAGAGTGTAGATCTAAATTTGATATTAATTTGAAACCTTATATCTCCAATATCCTTAGTTTTTGAGAATAAGGATTTTCGTCAATTGTATAAGTATATCAATTTTTAATTAAATTTAAAAAGTATTTTTTCTAAATATCATCAATACAAATGTAAACTATATTATCTATTAATTAAGGAGATATCTATTAAAAAAAGGAGATGTTCCTTATGGGAGAATTGGCAGTCGGTAACAAGTAGATTTTAAGTCATAAAGAAATCTTTTATTAACTTCCTAGGTTGCATATTTTCAAAAGTTCATTTACCAAAGTAAATTTGTCAGTCCTGCTTAAAATAATTTTTCGTAATATTGCCATAGTTTTTTGTGTTACCATTTTTGAGTAAGTTTGAATACCAATATTGAGTTTTCAAGTTTAGATTTTACTTTGATCGCGCTAGGGAAACAATGACAAGTTTTCTTATATATTGTTCTATTAAGGTTTAATCTGGATTATTACGAATTTTAAAAAATAAAATAGTATGAGTGATATGTGTCCAATAGATCCTGATGTGTTTAGTACTGGTAGTAGTAGGCCATCTTTTGTTATAAGAATGTTACTGCATCGAACGTTTCGATGAATAATATTATTCTCATGTAGATATACAACAGCCTAAAAAAATTAAATATTTTGTCTGTTCGGATACAAATGAAAGAAGAAAGTGTTAAAACTAGTGTTAGCATAAATAAATATTCAGATAACTCGTACATAAGTAATTTTTATTTTATTTCGTAAATGCGCAAAAATTGGTAGAATAATGCAGGATGGCTCTGTATCAATTCCATTAAATGATATGGTTGACCATTGCCAAGAGGATATTTAGTATACCTAGCGACATTAATAGGAGGCAGATTTGTAAATCGTGCTGAAAGTAAAGGTTCCAATCTAGACGCGACAGGATCAGTGGGGTGGAATAAATTAAAAACTTGCTGTACTGGTGGCTTCATTATATCTTTAAATTTGTCATCAGATATTTTTCTGGAGGCCAATATAAGTGAAAGGGGGCTGCCAAATGTAAAAAAGTCACTAATGTCAAATTCCAATTTAGTCTGGTTATCACTAGCTGTTGACGACCGCCTTCTGGGTGTAGGCGCTTGTAATGAGATTTATTTAAGTAGTGCTCTGCTGGCTCATTAGGAATAGTTATCTCAGTATCAAGAATACTATTTTCACTATCATGACGAGATTGGTATTGTAAGGTTCGACACAAAGCATCGTATGCCAATACTGAACCCATACTATCGCCTACTATACAAACCTGCCCATTAAACCCTTTCCCGTCATCTGATTTTAGAAATTCATTGTAAACCATGTTGGCAGATGTGATAGTTTTGGTAACATTATCACAATATTCAGGAGAGGATGTTGCTATCAATGGAATAGCACCTATTGGAATAAGATCATTTGTCAAAGAAGGTGTTTCAACTGTAGAAGGAGAGCAGTCAAAGCTATAGGGACTCAAGGTGGATAATACCCCAAGTGCTTCTGTACAAACAGATGGACAGGAAACTAGTTTTATAGTCACATGACCAACAAGAGTTGGGTAATGCTGGCGCATAACTGATTCGAAAGCTCCTTTAAATGTTGTGACGTCAGATTTTTTTGCAGTCATATCCACATTCGCGTCAAGAACACTACCAGCATGAAAGACTAGTATTAAAACTGTGGTTGGGCAGGAACTATGGACAGGAGTGTCAGGACAACCATCAATGCTTTGGTGACTGTGCAAAGTCATAATTCTTCGAGAACCTCTTTCAGATGTTACACGCTTCAAAAATGTAGGATTGAAGATGCTATCATCCTGATTTTGGTCACCCTGAGTAGGTGATATATCTATGTCAGCTTCGTCTAAGGAGCACATAGATGACCATTTATTATAAGACGACTCACAGTCATAAAACTCATCTTCAGAACCGGTTTCAGTTTCTGATTCTCGGACTAATGTTTCCATTCTCCAGTTTGCTACTTGAGTCTGCAAACTCTTAATTGAACCTGATGAAGATGATTTGAGGTTTGATTTTGATGATTTAGATTCAGATGGGGGTGTGCCTTCAGGACTGAGCTGTTTTTGAATTCTTACTTCTGTACTACTTTTTTTCGTAGTTACAGGACTAGCTGATTCTTCATTTTTCTCAAGACTGCTCATAGTAGCTGCCAGAGACTTAGAATTTTCTTCTGAAATATCTGTATCTTCTCCAGATTCTCCAGCCATCTTCTTTTGTAATGCCAATTGAGTTTGCCTTTCTATTTCTCGAATATCTTCCATTGTTAGTCCATGCCACTCATCTTGCCAAGCCCAAGCTTGTCTGTGGGCTCTGAGCATAGTTTTTCTTAATGCTACATCATGGATAAATTTTTCCAATTTTGTTTGCATTCCCCAATAACGAAATTCAACTCTACAAAGCTTATAAGCACACATCAGTGACTTTCCATTTGGTAAAGGTTGTGTTTTTCCTTGAACTTCTTTCCAGTATTCCTCTAGCCAAGAATCAGACAGAGGTCCCCTATTACATTTTTGAGAAACAAAGAGCTTTGGATCCTCCTCTTTAATATAATCAGCTCCATACAGCTGATCCTTTACAACATCAATTATATCCACTATCCTATTTTTTAAGTCACTTCCTGTTAATTTAAATACATTTTCTTGGTGTCCATTATCAGCAAAATAATAGGTCTCTATTTCCAAAGAAAACTTTTCTACAAAAGGACATGTATACCTTGTCTTTGTGTATGGATAAGCATTCCAAGCTTCTTCTGATACTGTTAAAGCAGATTTAGGTAGAAGACTTTTAAACCAACCTGGTAGGTGACTGCCAACATGATAAATTTTTTGAGTATACTGACCTTTTCCTCCAGGTCCATTTTCATACGGCTCATTAACAATGATTTCCACACCACTTCCTTCTCCTGTGCTCTCTTCTTTGCTCTTTTTGGCGATCATATAAAGCTGTGCTATCCTATACTCTTCTACTGTGAGTGGCAGTGGTATTCTATACTCTTTAATCAACATTTTGACAGTTGTTAAATGACTTTATATAGATGTGTGCTGCAACAATTGGAATAGAAATTAGATTTGTTACTAATAATCTATATTCAACACAATTTAAATATGAATGTTCATAAATTAAATATATCAAAAGAATTTGATGCTATTATTAAATTCCATGCTTCTTTAATAAAAATATATTATAAAATATATTATTATTAAATATATTATTAAACCCTGCCAGCTAAGTGGTGGTAATTTTAATTTAGACATAATGTTGTAGGTAAGCTTTACCTATTGTTTTATAATGGTTTGTTTCAGGATCAGGCAAGAGCAACTGAATGGATTTCAATAAAATTATGTGCTTAGTGCACTTTTAACCTAAATACATAAGACTTCTATTTTTCTCAAAGAAATTCATATTATTATTATTATAACTGAATATATTTCTTTAGCAAGAATATATTCAAAATAAAACGTTATTTGATAAAACTAAATATTATATGTTGTAATGATATTTTGCTGATTTTAAAATTGAATTAAATTTAAAGATATATGATAACACTTGTATGTTATTATATGAGGCTTATTAATATAAAATATATTTATTCGTAATATATTTAAAATATATATACCAAAAGAGTAGATTTTAAAATATAAAGATAATAACAAAAATCTCATTTTATAAGAAATTATTTTATGATTATTTAGAATTTAAATTTTATTAATAAAATTTGTCTTTATGATATTTCATTAGTAATTATAACATTTAAATATTATTAAAATTAAATGATGTTTCAAAATAAACCTACCTGTTCACAAGCATGTTTATTTGTTTATTAAATTAAACTTAATTGATTTGGCTTCTAGGATGTACCCAGTAGCAGTAAAATCTGCACTTATATAGGAAAATCGAAATTTATGAACTGTTTTGTATTATACTACACTAATACTAATAAAATCTCATTGGTACACAACTAATAACTGCAATTTACACTGAGCTTTACGTGCTGCTGCGTTTATTTCTTAAAATATTCGTATTCTTCATTTTTATTGAATATAAAAACTGCGCAACGCTATTCATTATTACGAACATTAAAAACTCTCACCTTTAAGCTTAAAAATATGTTTTCACATCAGCATAATTTCTCACTTATGCTAATTCACTCACAAACACAAAATTTATTCAGAAACATCAGTTTACATTTCAACAAAATCATGTCTGTGCACTATATGGCTTTAAATATACAAATGAACTTTGACATTTAACATTTCCAATACCTTATATCTCTGACTACGCTCCGTTCCTATTTGTTACAATGAATAAAATTTTATAATATTTTAAATTGAAATAGTGGTGGAACTTGATTTGTCTATGCTTATAATAACAAATGATTAATTAAAAATTTTAATATGTATTTCATTAACGGTTATATTATTAGCAACAAACGTGAATTGAAACGTAAATTTCAAATATCGTTCGATATGTATGTAATATGTATATTGTATAAACGATTTCGCTATTCATAGTCTAGTCATAAACTCAATTGATATATTAGTAAGTATTATCATCAAAATTCTTAGGAAAACGGGGCTCTGAGTATGCTTTACGGGGGGCGTTACCGACAGTTTTTTATTAAATTACCTTAAAGAATACATAAAACATCTTAAAAGTCTTATTTTATTTTTTAAAAACCTGATCCTGTGAGATCACCCAAATTAGTTGGGTAATAATGATCTACTTCTTTTACGTTAACTTATTTTAAGCACACCATAATTGTCATTCAAATCAAATTCCAATATCGCTTCGAAGTCTTGGGACTATACCGACAGCTGGATGTACTTGATACATCCAACAGCCAGCATTGTCCCACTGATCTCTACCAATTAGTATAGATATGTATAATGTGTAGAGGTATACATATAACAAAGTTTTCTATCAATTTTTTTATTTATAAATCGCACCATTGTTTCAAGCTGTGGGTTCTCCAAGTGTTGCCGTAGCAAATAAAGGCGCGGGACCTGAATGTGCTATGTGCAATTCATTTATCATGTGAATTCGGCGTCTACCAAAAAAAAAGTTTCCGAATTTAACTATATATATTTCCAAACTAATTCCAAACTAGTCGACCCGCGGACTTAATTAACGTTACTTAGTTTTCATTCAAATTATATTTAGGTTAAGATTACATTTTTTTATATCTGATTCAAATGAGATTTATCATAGATGCAAACTTTATTTACTAAGTAATGAACCAAATTAACATTTCATTTTGTTGTAATCTATTAAGACATGCAAATAAAACTCTTCTATCCCATTGGAACTGTGTTTTTTTCTGGGATAAGTAGTATGTCATGTTATAATTTAGATGAAAAAAATTATATGCGTACAAAATTTCGTTCTGATCTATTAAGGTATGTGAATAGTACTCTTCTATTCCACAGGAATATATAATTTATTCAGGATAAAAAGTATAACTTTTCTAAGTCTACCTATTAGGCAGTTGTATGCCAAATTTTACGCAAATCGTAAGCGATTGCATGCGCCTACAAATATACAGACAGATAGACAAAAATTCTAAAAAATAAGTTTTGGCTTCTGTTGGTGTTATAATGACACCCTGCATTAAAATTTCTGAGATATCTTCCATACACAGACATTCGATACGTTACATTTTTATTAATATGTATAGATTATCACCTGACATCAGTGCCAGCTCCGGCCTTAGATAGGTGAAGAGTGAGACTATTTAGTTGAGCCCCTTAAGGTGAAGAGCAACAAAAAAGATCATTGCCGCCTAAAATAATTGCTAAATTTGAGTGCAATACAATTCATCGTGAGTGCAATGCAAGTCTTATTCAGAGAGCAGTGTAATACTCGAAAAGAACAAACACGACTATGAATATAACCTTTTATAGTGTGTACGAGAAAATCGATATCAGACGTCATACGTTGAATTAACCCTTCATTGGCTATGCTCGACGATATAACACCTATATAAAGTTGCTCTCAATGTTCATTCATTCTGAAAATGCAGGAAAGTGCTTAACAAAAAATATTACGTGTTTTCTCATTCAGTCATTCTCATGTTGGATATAAATGTCAACTTCATTTAGTGAAATATATGATAACATTAAAACTATAAAATATCTATTATAATGAGGCGTTCATCTCAGAGTGTATGTCAATTGTCTATACATATAAATAAATTTATTGTCTATTTGTTGTCTTAAAATAACGTCTTTTTTATAAAGGCATCGGGATGTATGGGTGCATACACCAAAACAGAATTTTTAAAAAATTTTGTCTGTCTGTCTGTATGTTCCGAATAATCTCTGAAACGGCTGTACCGATTTGAACGGGACTGTCACTAGCAGATAGATGTCATAAGGAGTAACTTGGGCTAATTTTATTTAAAAAAAATAGATTACCGCCAGTTATTACTTTTTATGTTATACTAAACGACTCGTCCCAGCTTCGTCCGGGTGCGTTTCAGGACGCAATTTAATATTTTTTTTGTGTAATTAGGGAAAAATATTTTTTAATCAAAATCTGTTCAGACGGTTCATAGTAATGAGTTTTAAATTGCACCCGGGCGAAGCCTGGGGCGGGTCGACTAGTATATATATAAGATTAAATAAGGAATGAAATTTTGTATGAGAGTTTGTTCTATATAAAGCAAAAATATTGAAGAAAAAAAAGAAAGTAAGAAAGTAAAACTACATGAGGGGCGGGTCGACCGCCCCTCATGTAGTTTTACTTTCAATATTTTTTGGCGCCCAATATTCTCATTTATATTGTTTTATATTTTTCTTCCGGATGGTTCAGAATATTTTCAAACTAAAAATAAAAACATAGTTTAAAAACCGTAAAAATATTTATTTTTATGAATCATACATAAAATTACATTGAATAAGTTACTATAACTATTAAAACATAATTATATCATCAATCTAATGTATTGAATGAAATAAACAGAAAAGTTAAACCCAGTAATAAACTATTAAAGAACGAATAATGAGAAGAACACACAATAATCAATAATGAGTATACCCGCGAGGAGATTGATAAATAACAATAATCTGGAACTTAAAATTTTGTGACTTCCCAAATCCATGGCCCAATATTACTCAACCTGCAAATTTAACATGTAAAATTTTATAGGCTAGCATTTCGTAGCATTTTTTTAATACATAAGAACCGTCAGTAGCTCAGTGGTTTGGGCGTTAGACACACGATCGATAGGTTGTGGGTTCAAATCCCAGCCTAGTGGACTGGACTAGTGGCGTAGGCTCTCGCTCTTAACACAAGCATTCGAATTTACTTGAAGGGGTAATATAAATACTAGTAGCCTGTAATCCAAACTGCTAGTATGACATGATGCATTATAGAATAAAAAAATATTCTAACTGGCTTGCGCAATAGTTCTATAATATGTTACACTACACAAAACCAATCTAATCCTACATGAATCGAGCCTCCGTATATACTAAACACAATTATAACCTGTAAGCGTATTGTTTAAATTTCCATGTATCTGGTGGTATACTAATAAACGATTAAATAGAGCAGAGTGGCATAAACAATTTCTTTATGATATTACTTTACAACAATGAACAACTTTGTTTCCTTATAAGAAAAAAACATAGTAAAAACACCACAATTTTAGCGCGTCGAGGGCGGGTCGGCTTATTTATAAATATTTGTTACTGGGCTTAAATTATTTTAATATTTATATTTTTATTTGATAAATCGGATAAAAAAATAATAACACTTTATAAATAAAAAAGTTTCATCTTATACATACAGTAAAGTAAAAATGTAAAAATTTTAAAATAGGTGCCAACGCACTAACAAATATATTCTCAATACTCCTATATTAAGCTTAACTTTAATATATTAATTAAATAATGGAAATAAACTTTCTTGAATTCGAAAAATGTTTACAATAGTATATTAAATATTAAAATATCCATTATCATTTTTTTGACAATAAGCTCATAGTTCAGTTAATATAATATTATGAAGACATAAATTAAAGTTTTGAGTCACAAACGTCAAAAAACGCTTTAACATGTTGCGTAAATAGTAAATACTTATAAATCAGTCTAATTTATAAATAACAGTGTATATACTTAGCATATTAAATTACTACTATTATCCAGATAAAATTTGTGTAATGTCTTCAAATGATTTCTGTAGAGCCTCTACAAATTGAGTGCTGTTGTTATGAGACTTATAACTATGGACCGCTGCTCCAAGTTTGTCGGGAAAAGCTGAGTACCTGAAAATATATATATTATGATAAATTGGATTTTAAAAACTTACATTTAAAGTAGAACATTCAAAAAATATGTAGTCAATTAAATTTAATTGACAACTAATATAAAATCAAAATACCGTCTGCAATAAGTATCATAATATTCGTATATGCAATATACAATATGACTTCTGAGCGTAATTGGTCTGCTAACAAAAATTTTCCAAGAACAACTATGTTTTTTGCAAACTCAAAATTAAAAGTTTATGCCGTGGACACCTCTAGTTTTCAATCAAATCAAAATCAGTTTGGTAATGTAATTATGAAACAAGTGACAAATACACTAAAAGAATCATATTCATCGTTGTATAGGTTTACTTTGGTTAGTTGAAATACTTACGCGATTCCAAATCCTTCCCTAGCGACGGGACCGAAAGAGCCAGCCAATACACTTGGGGAAGATAGAGTGCTAGTACTCAAGATAGATTTATTAAGAAACTTATATTCATAGGAATCAAATAATTCTGGCCTCGGCATATTGCTTTCTTCAGCTATTTTCATTAAGGCGAACATGTGGCGGTCGAATCCTTGTCCCATGGCAGCTTGTTTCACCAGCTCCGAGTGGGTTGAGGAACACTCTTGCATTATAGACCGGAGCTCCTCCTTTGAAGTATTGTTTGCATGAAGCAGGTCACAGAAAGCCTGAAAATGGGTAACGTTAAAACTGTCAAGTTATTTTTAAATGAACAACATTTACTCTTGCCTGAATTATTCATCTTTTAGGTTGTTGTTTAATAAGTTACAAAGCTGACAAAATAAATTTATGCAAGATTTAAATACACACAATTGCCTTAGTCACACTTGCAACAATGATTAACATTATAATTTTAAAATGATAAACAATGAAAATTTTACCTTTGTCTTCTCAGTACACGGCCTCATTGTTTCAGTTCTACCATGTTTAAATGCGGATGTGCTACATGATTCATAAGTCCCAACATATTTATTATATAACAAATGATATGCAGCCTAAAAAATAAATATAATTTTAAATGAAATATATATGCTACTAGCAATGTTAAATACTTGTGAAGTAAATATTTATAATTTCACCTTTTATTTAGAAAAATTTAGCAGCCAATTTAATAGAAACACTAATAAAGCTATTTAAAATAAAGTATTTCCGTTCATACAACAAAACACGTTTTATCACTTTGGTTGTTTAATTTTTGCGACGTCAGTAAAACTATAAATTGATAGCTATAGCGTTATTTTAATAATAACATAATAATTATTAATATTTTGAATAATAATTAAAAATTAGTTTTATGCCTTTTTTTATTAGGAAATATCTATGATTTTAAATAAACAACAACACAACAACAACATCTAAACCCCTTGGAAAAAACATAATTAATCCTTTTGTTATTATAAAATCACAATTAACTATAAAGCAGAATGTACAAAATACTATTATAGTATACTAAATAATATACTAAATGTTAAAAACCTACACATGCATGAATTCACTTGTTAATTAATACCTTATACAAGAAAAAAGTGACCTATTACTACATAACTTAATCCTCAATAGAGACTTAATTATCACAAGAAGGCATAATCTATAAAAATCATTGTTAAACGACTACCTACAGCAAAGTGGCTTAAACAATTATTTATAATAGCCCACAAACCTGAAATCCGAGCTGCATTATACAATCAGGGCTAACTTTAAATTTCTTACATGCTCCCTTGTTAAGACCTTCATACAGAATATAATCAATACTCAAAGAATTACACCATTCATTATAATCCTTTTTTGCATTTTCTATATAACTTTTTGCTTTATCATCTATATTAAAATCTGTAAAAAAATCATATTGTTCTTAGATAAAAACCTTTTGTTATAAAGCTCTCTAGAACTTTAGATGGAAAAAATGAAAATTGTATGTTGAAGACACAGGAAAAAATGTTGCCACAACTAGATTGAACAATTCAAATTCAATAATGCACTTTAGTCACAGTATTATAGTTTTTTTTTTTTTATTTTGAGCAGTTTGCATCACAAACTATTGCACTATACGGGTACATATACCAAAACGACATATTTTTCAAAATTTTGTCTGTTTATACTGGCTAGATATCTGATTTTATAGTAAGGGCATATCGGCTACTCTTGATATATAAAAAATGGGTGTCAACCTATTTACTTTAAAGACTAGAGTTGGAACTTTGAAACCCAAGTAATTATCTCAAATGATTATAAGCCTCTATAAACATAAATCAGAAATGCACACATACCAAGCTTTTGAACTGTAACATGATTTTCTGAAGGCTTACTGTCGGGTTGCACGAATGGTTTGTTTGTTATTTCTGCATAGATATCTTGGAAGAACCTGAGCACAGCAACACCATCTCCCCAAGAATGTTCAAAATTAATTCCAGAATAACCATCTTTAGTTATGATCACACTAAACGACTTGTCAAACCATCTGAAATTAATTACTTTATATCTGTTATTGATTTTGCTACTGGTTTATTTATTGTTTATTGCCTTGCTGTGATAATTCACTTATTTAATATTTTATTATTACAATTTATACATATTAATACAAATGTAAGGAATCGAATGTACTTGTACCGCGTGTGCACTTAGTAAAAAGCCGTTATTTAATACAAACACACACTCTTTATTTTATACAGACGTATTGTT
>JAOPUB010000006.1:1555510-1565625 GCA_027564055.1 Neptis clinioides
ATCAGGTAATATTTCAAATTCCTATCTTATTAACATGAAAACATCAATTTCATATGATATATTAAGCGAAGTATTGGTGGTGGTTTTATTTTATGTATAATAACTTTCGGTTACATACGTGCTTATCGTATACGTATTAAGTACGCAACTTCACGGACCTGCTTCGGGGTTTCATTGTGTAGCGCAAGCTGAGATCGCATTGACTCGGGGAAATTCGGTTCGGAACTATGAACCTGTTTATTTAAAAATGTTGGATTGGATTGATTATGTTCGGTTCCGACTATAGTTCTTAAGGAACTATTTCAATCCGGAGCTACACATGTCTAATATCATATAACTCTTGTATATAATATATGTAAGCTTTGCCTTTAATTAATATCTCTCCAATTTAATAATTCAATATAAATTGTGATCCCAATTGGATTTGGGGGCCCCCGCCCCTGAATTCGCTAAAAATCTTTATATTATCGAATCTCCGTAGTTATAATGGACGAGCTACCAGAGGGGAATCCTAGTGGTACTACAGATCTGGATACTTTGGAGTATCTACGAGGTGTAAAATCCTCTACGTGTTTGTTACTACCGACGACGCCAAGCCCTACACCTGAATCGGGTTTTAAGCATCCTCTTTCTGAAGAGACAAATGAAGAGCCTTTCCTTACACTTGACGATGATGCTAAAATAGATCTCCAGAATTCAGGTCAGGCTAATAATTATTTAAATGTTACCAGCATGACCTAGGGTTTGCATTTTAGCAGCGTCATATTGAAATTAAAAGGGTTATGTAATGCAAAACATTTTCATATTCATCAATAATAATAATATGCATGACAAAGAAATGAAAAATGTTCTATTATATATGGCATGTGTTCAATTGAGATTGTTTGGCTCTTAGACAGTATATAATACTTTTCCTTACACAGAATTGCTTTAGATTAATAAATATTTTTATTTTCAGCTGATACCGCTGGTGATTCAAGCTCGTCTGCAGATTCAAACTCTGTTGTTCATGATCCAGTTAGTGCACAACTTATTAACAATATCAGTATGTTAGATTATCAAACACTTAGCAAAAATGTGGATATAATTATGGGACAGGTAACAATATAACTTTAAAAGTTAATTAATCTGACATTATGTCTATATCTATCTATCTCTATCTCAACTTTATTTTCTACATTTCAGCCTGAAGGTTGCAAACTTAATGGAAATATGAATATAAACAACAGAAAATTACCCAATTTTGTAAATTGGAACTGGTCTGTAATAAGAAAAATTTTACTTTGGTTTGTACTTTCTGCTTTAATTGCCTGCATAGGAGCTATTATTGCTATGGTTATAAATATACCAAAAACATGCAATCCTGAACTTCCTTGGTATGAGGGTAAAGTATTCTATGAAATATTTCCGGCTAGTTTTAAGGATTCAAATAATGATGGCATAGGCGATTTAAAGGGGCTTACCAGTAAATTAGACTACATTAAAGAGTTGGGAGCCTCATCAATTCGTCTCAACTATATTTTTGCAGCTGTTGATTATCCTGAATATTACTACAATATAACATCCTTGATGCAAATAGATAAACATATAGGAGAAATGGAAGATTTTCAAAATTTTGTGGAAGCTGCACATAATTTAGAGATCGCAGTTATCTTGGATGTTCCAGTAAAAAGCATGGTTGATTCTCAAAATTGTTTTGACTCAAATAACACTCATGTATTTTCCATAGATCCTCAAGAAAGTAATTGTGATCCAACATCTGCAGCTATAGCTTTTTGGTCAAGAGCTCATAATGTTGATGGATTTTATTTAAAGGATTTAGAAAAATTTGTAGAAGATCCTTTTTTTGGTAAATCACTTCAAGGATGGAAACAAATTTTAGGTAGCGGTAAAATATTTATAGCAAGTGAAACAGTTTTGGAGAAAGCTAAAAATGGTGCTCTATCAGTTTTGCTTAACAAGATTGATCTAATTGATGTCCATTTAGATTTAGAAAAAGGTATAAATTATTTGAAAAATCACATTGACCAAATTGTATCTGGTGCTTTATGGGAAAAACCTAACCATCCATGGGTTCATTGGAACATTGGTAACATTCATAACGAAAGAATCTCTACAAAACATGAAAACAACACTTTAGCATTGACAGCAATGGAGCTTGCATTACCCGGCACAGTTAGTATATTCTATGGTGATGAAATAGGATTTGGTGGACTTCCTAAAAATGATGTTGAGGGTGACTTCCATGAACATGCCCATGTTCATAACTTAGTTCCAATGATATTTCCAAATGATAATAAAAGCGAAGTCACTTCAATCTTGCCATGGAATTCAAAATCTGTTTTAAAACCACAGTATTATTATTTAAAAATTATAAAAAGTCTAATACAGTTAAGAGTTAACACTCCAACTATATATTTAAGAGCAACTTATAAAGAAGGCATAATGTTGAAGAATATGGAGATTAGAAAAACTGAGGAAAATCTTGTTGTGATTGAAAGGTGGTATCCCCGTCGTAATACGTGTGTGTTTGTGGGGAACCTTGGGAGTGAATCAATTACAACTGATTTGACATCTATGTTCTATGGTGGAACTGTTGTTGCCAGCACAAATATATCAATGGTCGGTCAAGTTCTGTATTTTGATAAAGTCACTTTTCCACCAAATTCTGCAATAATATTAAAGTTAGAAAAATAGGGATTTTATCTATTACTTTTAAATTAATAATACTGTTACTAGCACCAAACTGCCATGTGTTGGGCTTTCATGAAAATTTATTTTACTTAGTTTTAATATTGTATTACCAAAGAAAAACAATGATATTTTTATTGTATTTTGAAATAAATATTATTTATACCATGTATGTGACATAGTCATATAAGTTTTGTGTTCCTTTTTTAGTATTATTCATTGGTACTATTTTTTTATACATTAATCTCATTTAGAATCTCTATATGTTGTCTTGCACTTTTAAATGTATTACTAGTTGAATAACTTTTATTTTACTTAAATAAAAACTTTTTACTGTTTTTTTTTTCATTTGAATTATTTAGCTGACATAATAAAATTTGGCTTTAAATATCCTGCACGCCATTGGATTTAGTATCTAACCAGAAATAAGGCTAAACCTGATTATTGATTTGAATTATTGAATGTATTTAAAATGTGCCAGTTGTAAAACTTTGTTTCTTTTTTATCTTTCATATAAGTGGTTTTTAAGTTGTGCATGCGTAAGGTATATAGATGAAGATTAAGTTGTGTTAATCACAACAACCAGAAAATGGATACTGGATTTAATAAAATACTGTATTCATGTGAGAAATTTTACTATATATTTGTACAAGTTGAACATAAAATGATATGATGTACTTAAAGAATTAAATACCAGTTATGTACATGAAAGAAAACAAAATAAATAGATGATATTATTACATTTCTTTAATAAACTAGGACTTAGCAATGACTTCAGATATTCCTACTTATCGAACATTAAATTGACCTTGGGTTAATATTAAATTGAGTATTTAATTCTTATTTACGTTTACAAAATTCACTATTTAATAGAGAATTTACGTTTAACAAATAAATTACTTTTGTACACTTTACATCAGCTGTGTTAATAACTATTATAACATTGGAACAAACTGTTAATATAGAATTACTGATTTCTTCAAATTATAATAATGATGATAAAAAACTTCTGAACTCAAATTCCCAGAGCATAGTTTATAATCGATTCGTAGGCAAATCTGTGAGGTTTAAGTTTGTGTAAAATTAGCCTTTAATATGCTAGTTAAAAATCTACATTTCATTATTTAATATCAGTGGGATATCTTTACAATCTAATTTCAGTCTTTAGGTACATTATTAGAATTTATGGATTATTATTAGATGGAGGCTTAGCTTTGAAAAAGTGAAATCCTAGAGCAGGGTCATGAACTGGGTTGACTTTTCTTTATTTTAACTATACTCGGATGCATCACATACGTATTGGATAAAGCTCTAGGAGTGTGAGTTTCAGACCCAGGTAAGGCAGGAAGTTTATCTGTAGGATTTCGTACCAATATCTTTTTCTGAGTGCCGGTCACTGCCTTCCTAGGATTTAAATCGTATTGTTTACTCTTACGATCTATGTTGTCGGTGGTGTTTTGAGAAAACTTGGCACTTATTTTATCACTTTCACAGTCACTTCCTGTTTGTTTTGTCAATTTTGTAGCACCAAACGCTTTAGTTTGTTTTAACAATGATCGATCATTGCATAAAGCTGCTATAAGAGGCAAGTCTAGGTTTTTACTTTTTTCTCGTAGAGTTTTTATATCTAAATCACAATTAGAGGTTTTAACTTTAGTAACACTAGAATCACTATTAAATATATTGCTGCTTGGATTTTTGAACTCCTTTAAAAGTGTTGGCATTTTTTTCTTATGCTCATAAGGTGGCGGCGGAGGAGGAGGCATTCGTCTGTTTTTTGTTAGAGGGGGATCGGTAGTGTTGAGAAAATTATCCTGTGATTTTGTAAGTGGAAAGCTTGTTTCTGGCATACAAGGTGATATTGCAGATCCTTCAAAATTGATGGAGTGGTTACTAACTGATGTCTTACTTGTCAGGGAATACCAACTATTTCGAGTACCTGGAATTTGGATATAAGAATCTGAGAGATTTTGTACTGATCCGTAAGTTGATGATGCTGATAAAGAAGTCGATAAATATGGTGTACTCCTGTACTGTAGACTACTTTTATGCAGATTAGAAATTCTCGTTTCAGTTAATTTATGATCCATAATTTTGTTGTGAAATTGAAGGATCTTGAAGAGGGTAATAAACGTAGTCGACGTCGCTGTATAACTGTTGATGAAATATAGGGTTGTGTGGAGGTGGTGGTGGCTGTAAGCGAGTTACTGGTGGAGGAGGAGGCAGTCGCGGACGTCGGGGTGGAGGAGGGGGCGGTGGTAGTCTCATCATTGCAACAAGGAGGTTGGAATCGGTATGCGTTGCTACTTCTCTTGTGGGAGCAAGATTACTACTAAGACCTTGTGCTAATTTCGATCGTTCTGCTCTTCGACTTGATGCTTGATGTCTTTTTGACTTTTGAAATCTGTGTTCTAACACCATCGGACTAGCAAATGTGCGTTCACCGGAGGCATTTACCTCTCCCGCTTCTGCCGTCAAAATAGTAATCATTGGTTTAGATGTAACCACTCTTGCTGCAATTTCCTCTTTTTCAGATGATTGTTTTGAAGTAGTTGGTTTTGGTGACGCGGTAGAATAGGATGCGAGTGTTAAATGTTTGTACTCATAGGGTGGGGGCGGTTTGTCGGGATAACTCGGTAATAAATTTACATTTTCATCGACGTCAAACATATTAGGTAGAGATAAATTCAGACCTTTGCGACTGTCAATTCTTGTCGGAGGTGTCGGAGGTCTGTCAAAAAAAGAAGTATTTGAAAAATTGTCGTCAGAAGGAGCCGTATCTTCATGGCCCTTAAGGTAACTATCACCGGAGAACGGTAATGGTAATCTAACATAGTCTGATACAGAATCAAAAGTATCGCTTACGGATTGGTTTTTTGGATAAACACCTCTACCTACAATTAGGTCACTTAATTCACTAGCGCTTAACAAATTGTGTTTATTATCGGTTGGATCGCTGCCATCGCCATGAAATGAAACAGCACTGACATTAGAATTTGTACGCTCACGAAACACATTTTCTTTATCACTATTTTGTTCTTCACAAAATTGTGTTATGCCATCTACACAGTCTTCATTTCGTAATTTCAATCTGAATTCTTTATGTGATAAATTAATCTTTGGGGATTTGTTTAATATAGATGAAACACTATCGAAATCAGCTAAATCGTTTTCTTTAGGCATCATATAGCTATCATAATGTGAAGTGCTATATTCCATTCTGCTTCCTTCAGAGTGACCATATATTTTGGATTGAGCCGTTAATTCGGAACTCCCCATTGTATAAACTCCACTAGTCTCACTAGATGCAGCTACCGTAATAGGATGGCCAAGACCGTCATATAATGCCGATGCTGTGTCTTGAGTAAATTCGCCATTGTTACCAACTAGACTAATATCACTTATCATTGAGTTTTGAGCTGTGTGACTATAACCTAACTCTAAACTACTACCATTTGAAGCTCTGCTGAGTGTACTAAGACCTCCACGTGCCATTATTACAGTACTACATGAAGATGAACATTGTGATCCAGTACATTTCATTTTACTAGAGCTTGGACTATCGGTAAGTTTTTCGCAAGAATTTTTATCTGGTAGAGAAATCGTGTCTTCTTTTTGACTCGCAGAGCAATTCTCTGTTTCTAATAATATATCTTTTTTTAAAATACTTTCATTGTCATCTTTACTTTTTTTTATTCTCATCTTACATTTTTGTAACTGCAGTGACGAAGTTTTATTTAATGAATGAATATCTTGAGGAATGTGTCGAATTAAGTATGTATTAGAATAATCTAATAAATGCGCCAAGGCTAAACTTTCTGTAGATGGTGCTGGAGGTGAATCAATCATAATTTCTAATTCATCTTCTGATTGAACTCTATCACTGACTATACCCGATGTCGTATTTGAACTTGCAGAGGATATGAGGGAAATTCTTTGTTCACTTTTATTTTGACTCTCTTGAAAATTCAAAGATTTTGAATATCCAAAACAATTTTTTCGTTCATCCTCTTCTTTCAGTAAAATATCACTTATTTTAGGAAAAATTTTCATAGAAAATTGATGGGTTTCCTTACATAAGGCGAATAAGTATTTACACTTTTCTTCGCTAGAGGAATACAATGTAATTTTCCCGTTCTCAGTTCGAATTTCGAATTTTTTTCTGTCGAAACTAAGTTTACCAATAGAACTCCATATGAAGTTAGATATAGGACCACTGTCAGGTACAACTTTTATACCTTTAGCTGTAATTAGAAGCCAAACAGTTCCAGGGTCTAATTCTATTTTAGTTTGTTTTAATCTATATCTGTGCGAGTTGATAGTATCTGGAAGTAGACAAACTTCACGTATGAATCGAATTTCAGCATCAGATTTAGATAAACCTCTATGTTCACGATGACAAGCTCGTATTGCAGATGATACCCAATCGCCCGTTAAGGAAGCGGGTGCAAATTCGTGAACTTTAAAATATTCCCTATCCTCATAGATATCCTCGTCTCCAAATTTAGCTTGTAAGGCCAAACCGATTAATAATAGTACAATTCCCGCCGGAAGTGCATCTCTTGAACGAATATTTTCAAGAAGCTGAAGGAAGTATATGTGGCGACCAATTTCATCGTGTAAAAGCAACGGACTCTCTACATGAAATTGAACAACCAGATGTAGCTCTAACAGAGGTTTCCCATGAGCATCTAAACCCTGAAACAATAAAAGATATTTTAGCTTGAAACATCATCAAAAGTGTACATCTTATGTTTAATCTAAAAAGATGAAAATCAAAAATCTAATGGATAATATAGCAACAGCAATTTCGAATTCATTTGATTAGAGAATACGATGTCCACAATCCACTTGCATCATATGGATTGTCGGAGGTGTGTTTGGATACTACCACAGTTTAAACATGCCTTAATTATTTTTTATATTAATTTATAACTTACATGCGTATGAGAAGATCTCCAGCTCTTTGGCGCATATTTTGAAAGCTTACTTTCTAAATCAACAAACAAGTATTCGCCATCTGGAAAGTAATTGTTTACTGTTATTTTACGAGATTTTTCTTTATATTAAATTATCATCCTTAAAAATAAGACATGCAGGCTTTGTTTCGTCTATGTCTAACTTTTTGTCTTTTGATCAATAGTAATCGCGTACAAGAATTAAAGCGTTTTGGCACGTCAATATATGTTAAATCGGTTTCTTATTTATTCTGTAGAATCTTTGATTATTTTGAAATTTAAAAACGAGTACTAGATGTTTAAATCTAATGACATCATCACACAGATGAATTTTCGTCAAATAATCTCCTGATTATAATTTATAATTCGTATTTAGGTTATGATATGGTTACACGACTATTTTTTAAGTGTGAAAACTAACGTTTTTAGGTGTTTAAAAAACTTACTTTGCATAATAGCTAAACCGAATAATTCGATATCGGTCATGCCTTGAAGTTGGGAATGCGCGTGGGCCAGAGCTTTTAATTCCTTCACTCTCGCTTTTGCTTCCACTACGAAGTGGATCGGCTGAGGCTGGCCGGGCATGCGCAGAGACAGGAGGCGTGCGCCCGCGCCGAGCGCACGCGTCTCCCCGCCCAGCGGCCCTCGAACCGAACAGAGAGCGCGCATGTCGCATCTCGAGACGCCTATTACTCTCTCTGTAAAACATAAAATTATGGATTATTAACGTTATTAGAAACCAATCAACACACCCTAGTATTCTTGCGTGAAAACATTGTTAAACCTATATTAATTATTTTGATGTTAGTAGTAATGATGCGGTCATTACTATTAACATCATAAATAAATCGCGAAAACTGCGAAGACCGCATTTTAATTAGTGCAGTACTGTTGTGTATTGCGTGTTTAAAAATAGGGACAGACAAAGAAATAAATATTGTTATCGTTTCTATTGGTGCTATAAATTTTTTTAAATACCTGCCATTGACGGACATTAAATAAGTTAGATTTTACTTAGATGTACATCTAAATAATAAAATATATATGAATATGACATTATAAATTTGGAAGTAAATATCAGTTAATTAAAAATTTTAATTAAGTACATCTGCTAAGCACTAAGCAGTGTTTACGTTAATTAAAGAGAGTAAGGTAGTAAACTAGCAATAATTTTGGATATTTGGATTAAAATCAGGTAAAATAATTCCAGTAAACATCTAGATTTCTTGTTCACAAAAACGCCTTAAACGTCAACTTTACCTGTAATAAGAGCTATTATGGATAGCAATTATTTTCTATAAAAATAAATATATAAATCAATTTAAATTTTACAGAATACAACGGAGGTACCTTAATAATTTCTACCTTAAAAATCCTGGTCTGTTTGTTTTCCTCATTGAATATATTAATTCTAACAATATTAAATTGTAATTTTTTTTTCATAGTATAACTATGTTGAAAGATGATTCAGGTTGTCTTTTATGTATATTATTGTGATGTCTAATATATTATGTATAATATTGTCTTACAGATAAGCACGCAGGTCACCATATTTATCTAAACAACTAAACATTAAAACACAAAAAGATAGTACAAACATATTGCACCGACCAAACTCCTCAAATTTAAAACTACACAGCCATTAAGGAACAAGAAGATTCAGAAAATATGATTTCAATAATTGCAACTACATATGAATGATAATGAATGGTAATTCACTTATATATAAAGATAATAAAAAAATATCTATAAGGTAGGTCAATTCTACAATTAATTAGTTGTAGAATGTATGTGATATCTTTACCTGTGTGACTCAGACGACACAAAAACAACTCTCGATCCATTGTTTAAAAGCGGCTCCAATAATAATGCTAAATACATGTGTGACAAGTGATTTACTTGGAATGTTCTGTCTAATTTGTCCTCTGTTTCTTCATAGGGTAGCCCAAATACACCAGCATTCAATATTAACATATCAAGGTGACTGGAATATAATAAAGAAAAAGATTAGATATAAAAAATTTATATGATATGATATTGAAGTCAATAAACTGCAAAACTAGAAATTTTTAGGGACAGATGGAGGAAAACTTCTTTTGCAACTGACTGGCCTTGTGAAGGTTTTCCTTTTTTCTCTATAGGTGCCATCATACAACTTTCAATAAATAAAGTTTGGTGTTTTATAACTTTCTATATTTATTGTTTGAAGTGGACACACCACCACACTTGATAGCATTAACTGTCACGACTCACAAACATCATATTAGTAGTTTATGGTAGAGACAATGTTTTATGAAACCAAAATAGGCTAATTATATCTGTTTTTTGTGCAATATTTATTGATGGATATTGACTGTGTTATTTTATTTCAATACTAGCCGACCCGCCCGCGCTTCGCTTCGGGTGTTTAAAATAAAATTATAATCTTTATACCTACTTCAAGATAATTGTAGCTCAACCTAACGA
>JAOPUB010000006.1:1798458-1812909 GCA_027564055.1 Neptis clinioides
TTCAATTAAAAAAAACTTCATCTTAATACTTCGAAATTATTGAATATAATCTATACTTAATATTATAAAGCATTTGTTTGTTTGTTTGTTTAAGCGCGCAAAACTCTTGGTTCGAATTGAAATATTATTTTTGTGTTGGATATTCCATTCATCGAAGAAGGCTTTAGACTATATAACATCACGCTGCGACCAATAGGAGTGGAGTATTACGCGGATGAAGTCGCGTGGGTCGGCTAGTACTATATAACTAGTCGACCCTAGAACTACCTAGATTTAATAAAAAACATTCTTACAGAAGCTGGACATATTTTCAGGATAAAAAGTAGCCTTTATGTTAATCCAGGATCATCGTTAATCCGTTTCTATGTGACTGAGTAACAAACATACCGTTAAACAAAGAGCGTTATTCATTTACTGATGAATGGAACTAGTTGAACTGGATTCATATCTCATGTATTGTTAGCTTTAAGTCGTATATCTTTTATATTAAAATATTAAATTATACAGCACACTCACCTTCACTGTTTGACCTTGCTATTTTTTAAATAACTTTATTAATTGTGAAACTACCTCAGATTAGGTCAAAGATATCTAATCGGGCAGAGTAGACCAATAGAAACAAATAACTATTAAATTGATAGAATGGGCTTTGTGACCAGAGTGCAGGATTATGTGATTTTTTTCACTATCGTCACATGCTAAAGTTTAGTTTGAAGAGATTAGATTATAATAAGTACTTGGTAGTAATTTGGAAATACATTAATTTTACATTTAAAGAAATATGTCAAAATCTTAAAGCTTTATTCTTCTCGATATACAAAACCAGGTCGGGTTAGTTACACCATTAATAACTCAATAATTGCTGGACAGATTTTGATAAAATTTGGTACAGAGAAAGACTAAAATTTGGAATATAATATATCCTATCTGTTATCCCGCCAAATATTTGAATGGGTTAATATATGAGAGGAATTAATGGTTTGTCAAGTAAATTTAAATATTTTTAATATTTAAATGTAATAAAATTCGCCTGAGAGAAGCCGGGACAGATCGACTAGTAATTTATAAAAGAAATATGGCTTCTTTACATATCTGACAGTGTCACTTGACAATATTTGTCACAAACATTATTTTTCAAGTATAATTCCACTTCTAGCCTGTCCGTAGGGAGAAATAAAGGTGTTTCCTGAAGTTCGCAGTACATTGTTATCTGTAGCTTTGTTCCGCCTGCAAAACTGCCATCCTTATTTTTCATTCAGACGCGAGAGCGAGCAGTTACCATTAAAAGGTCCGACGTTTGCCCCTAGAGAGCTCTTTCATCGGCCCGAGAGTGTATGTGTAATATGAGTACTTTAAACATGGAGGGATAATGTTTGGACATGGTTTCTTATATCCTGTTAGAAGAAAAGTACATGGGACTTAAGTTACACTCATTTATTGCTTACTTCTACTTTGAATAAGAAATTCTATTGTATATTTCTTATGTTCCACATCAGCCCCATCATAATTTTTCGATAACAAAACCAGGTAGCTAGTACTAATATATATCGCGTTATAGTTTCAGTCTTCTGCCTATATAATGCCTGATTATGGGTTGTTTTTGAATAATATTGACTATAAAACTTTCCCATTTTGTTTTAGTGAATGAAGCATAATCGGATCGTGAATTTGTGACTTCTAAGCCACTTCTATTTGGTATGAGACTCTAATAATAAAAAGACCCTAAGTAAAAACTTCCTACTCTAGAAATTTAATTCTAAAAAGTGTGTTTATTAAGTTATATTATTGTTCTTTACTATATCAATGTTCTTTACTTGTTGTTGACTTTTAGATTATTATTTACCTTAAGCAAAATTTGTTTATTTATATGAAAAAACACACAGCCGTTATAATGCATATTCATGACATAAAATATATATAAATGACACATTTGACCAAAGTAGTTATCGCCGACAAAGAAGTTTAGATTTCTGTATGCAAAGAAATGTCAGAGAAAAATGACTAAATCAAACGTTAAAATAAAAAAATAATAATAAGAAGAATTAAAAATTACTACTTCACTCTAAACTTAATTTGACTTTGAATAAACTGTTTAACGCAGTTGCAAATATTTGATACACTTTTAGAAGCTTGGCATTTCCTAGCTCCCAGTACGTCGCCCCCACTCAGAGAGCCGTGTGTGGTGTGTGCGCGTCGCGACACCTGTGCAAAGATATCTCAGCCTGTTTGTACACTTTGCCTATTCACCACAGATCGCATACAGATAGCTCCGTTTAGTCTCATATTCAATTCTCTAAAGAAAATGTAGATATGTCTGCATTGTCATAAATGAGAGAGGAATGATATTCATTACTGTACAGCAATTCATATTCACATCCAATTTAGATAGAAATTCGGGTAGTGGAATTGTCTACACGGTGAAGGATTAAAAGGATCCGTTCGTTCCGTTCCATATATAACAAATATAACTTACTTGGATGACCAGATGGTGGCGACACTATGATATGGTGATCACTACACTCACTACGAGAAAACCCACGAATACTAATTTATAAACGGTGTTGCTAGTTGTATGATTGTCGTATTAATTACCATATTTAGATAGAAATCATCTATGGAGTTAAATAACGAAAATAACGAAGCTAGAAGGTTGAAGTATCTACCGCTAACATCCACATAATTAGTATTTGTTGAAATTTTCATCACAATAGTCACTTTACTTTCCATATTGTAGCTATCTCTCCTTTTATTCTTCCTCTTCATTTCCACTTCACTAAAAGATGAAATCCGAAAGCACATGCTTGAAACTCTTATGAAAATATCGAAATTACTTTACATTTATATAACTTTCAAAAAAATAGGACCTAACTGCAACCGTAAAATATTTCTAAAGTTCTAATGAAATGCATTAAATTACCACAAACTTTAATTTCTTTTTTTTAAGTTTCTATAGGTAGCTGCATGTAGTCACAAGAAAATACACCAAATATTATCATTTTTAGACCAAGGCTATAAATAAATTGAAATAGATTTAAAACAAAAGACACAGAATTGCTCTGAAAATTAAACTCTTAATTACGGCAGAATTCCATTTAATCATCTTTTATTATATTTATTTCGTCCCTCCAAATTTCTTTTGTTCGTTCCAAATATTGTTAAACATCTTTGGAATTTTATTCGCGTCAATTAGTCTTATATTTTGAAGCAGATCTCAAAAGAAAATTATGAATTACATTAATTTTTGCTAAGACATTTTTTGTTTAAATAAAGTAATTATTTTTACATTCTGTACAATACAAAATCATATTCTAATTTTTCGTGATACCTATAGACTTACGGACGAAATCAATTATCAATCTCAATTCAAAATCTATGGATTACGGATTTAAAATAAATGCCTATAAAATACAAATCTGGAATCTATTTTCGATTTGTTATTTATAGATTTTGTATTACTAATTAAAAATAAATTCTAAGTAGCAATAATTTATGTATAAATTTGAATTTGGTTCTATTATTTCTATCCACAATCTATTTTTTTAAATTTAAATATATATCAAAAATCAAATTATTAATAAATAACTGATCAATAAATTACATACAAAATGAAATAGCTTTTTGCAGGGCGATTTTTTGATATTTAACCCAATTCAAATCTTTATTTATTTTTATTGAAGCTATCTCAGATACTTTTTTATAAAACAGGAATTTGTTTTCTCCTATCCCTGTTAAAAAGGTCAGAAAAACTTTACTGCTCTTCAGCAAAGCTAAAAACCGCTAGTATTTCAATAAAAATCCAGTTCTATCGTGCCCATTCTAAAAACAAGTCAGTGTAATTCTCCAAGCAATTAAAATTCAAAGAGTTTTCCTTCGATTCTCAAAGTGGAGAATCATCTAATTAGACATTATGTCCGTTACAGTTCTGAAAATCCTTTGTATTGCAGAATTTTATGCGTTCTTTGTTCCTAGAGTATTTTTAAAAGAAAAACTATTGGACTTTGAACTTTATAGCCAGCTAACTTGAGTGTACTTTGTTTTGAATTTGTATGTAAATATTAAGCTTGTGACAATCGGTAGAGGGCGCTGAGAAGCTCCAGCACTAACGAGTCGCCCTCCCTTCATTTTATCTCGCCCACCTCCACTATTTACATTTTTATTCAAACAAGTGCTTATTTTAAAGTGGCATAATAAAGGAGTAGGTCAATATTATTAGTGCGCTCTATACTGCTTATTAATTGAGTCATTCTAAACAGTATTTTCTAAAAGAACTCAACTATTTGTTTGTACTGTTTATTGCTTCGAAGTCTCTTTATATATTTCCGATAAGCAAATCTTAGTTTTTCTCTTTACATACAAATACAGAAAGGAAAGCTTTTTATAACTTTAATTAATTATTGACATATAAGAATAGCAACAAAAAAAAACTATAGTTTGGGTACTATAGTAAACTAGCCGACCCGATTTCATTCGCGTGATGCTCCGCTCCTATGGGTCCTACCGTGATGTTTTACAGGCTATAGGGTGTCTCGATAAATAATAAGCTATGAAACATAAAAAGAATTTTTCAATTCCAACTAGTAGTTCCTGAGATTGGCGCGTTCAAACAAACAAATTCTTCAGTTTTATCTTGGTATCAGCTTTTGTTATATTTTTATTACTATGATATACCTCACTAAGCTATTGAATATTTAAAAATAACGTATTATTATTGAAATTTTTTTGTAACAAAGTTGCTAGACAGACACAAATTTTATTATACAGATTTTTTCTTTTCCCCGAGAATGAATACCAAGTGCGAGATAATTTTTAGTCTACAAGACGCGTTTATTACAAGATGTCCTTAACTTTTTTTGTATTCATCACCGATTCGTTTGTTATTTCTAAAAAACCCTAGTTCAAAACATAAATTATAATTAAAAATTGTATTTGAAATATTGTATACTGTGTTTTCTAGTGAAGTCCCAAAAGCATAATAAAACTACTGTCAACTACCTATAATTAGGGTTTTCACCATATCTATTAAACTCGAATATTATATATATGAAACAAAAAGCTAGTCGTGTCATGATTAATTGTATAATGTTTTCAAAAATCATCATGTCGCCGCAACATAAAAGCTTTTTATAACAATTCAATTTACTAAGTACCTACTAGATATTTTTGTTACTGCCTACTTTTCGTAATTTTTTTCTTAATATTACTAATATTATAAATGTAAAGGTTTGTATGTATAGTATGTGATAATAAGCAAGCTCATTATCTCTGAAAAATTTAGCGGTCCTGCGGGATAATAATTAATTATTGTCGTAAATGCTTCATTTTTTTATGTAACAATCATACATTGAAAATTAAATATCTTTTGATAATTCTAAGTAGGTATTATACTTAGTATTCTAGGCAATGCTCATACTATTGTATTCAGATAGGTATTATATATATTTCTCCTCAAGTTGGACAGAAAGAGCCCCAAACCGAAAAAAATAGCTAAACTTGGAAGATGACTTCACCTGTGATAAACAGGGTTCTTGTTAAGGAATCATATACTACTAAAATTATACCACATACATTTAATAAAACTATTTTATAAATACAATGACTAAAAGTAGTAAATGCAAGAAATAAAAGGCTTTTTTCATTTATTATAGTTAAAAGAGTGTTTGCGTTGATATATTTTATTACTTTTATTTTAAACTTAACAGTGCAACTCAATAACCACTGAAATGATTTAATAGGTTTAGCTTGGTGGTTTAGCATCAATATTATCTGTTAATCTCATAAAACAATAATGGTTACATTGGTTAACTTTAATATTGTAAAATTTTAATATATAGGATTTAGGTGAAAATAATATATAGGATTTTTTCAAAATGTTTTAAGAAGTAAGAAAGTAACAAAAAAACATTTTGCAATATAGTAAAATTAAAAACACATGAGCATATTCCGTGAACAAGCTTTTTTCTAGATAGTATTCTTTTAGTTTTTCTATAAAATAGTTTCACTTTTTAAATTATTATATTAATTTAGGAAACATTGTATAAACAAATCCGCCTGCCTTACTTATACATAACTCACACATTTTTAATTTCTTTTCAGCAGGACTCCATATTGCTATTTTGCAATTATCTATGACTATATATAATAAAAATAATCTATTTAACCTTGCGCATAAGTCATAATTAGAGGCTTTCCCTCTGCTACTGGGGAGCATCTCGTGAGACGCGAGTAACCCAGCAACCCTTGGGTATATTCAGTTGTCGACATTAAAAGTTTGTTACAATATAAAGATTTTTTATATCTAAAATCAGGCTATACTTGCGAAGTAATTACCATACGAGTAGTACTTTCGGTTGTAGAGTACAAATAATAAATATAACGTATTTTAATATTCGCTCAACCTATCTTGAATCTTCCTCTGTTATTTATTGATTCGTAATAAAAATATTGTTTTACCCTTTTTATCGTACGTACGTATATAGAAACCTATTTAATCTTTTAACTTGAATTATCGTGTACATTTACTATTGATAATTTAATCTTTACATTGTTAAGAATTTTCCTAGGTCGAACTATATCGTGAAATCTCGGTACATCTTGTTCTGTATGTTTGAATAACTTACCAAAGCTCCTCGGGGAAGGAGGAGGAGACGGGACAGATAATGAACGATAACGAATCGGAGAAACTTAAGGTTGTATAGATGTAGGAGCGTTTATAAAATAGTTTGACATTTCCTACTCTCGTATACAACAGATACATAATCGTAGTATGTGTTTAATTATTCATATTTTAGTCACTTAGTTATTTGTTCAGTTTGAATAAATGTAATTACACGAACGTTGCCAACTTCTTAGTTTATTTGCACATATTTGTTAAATTTTGTAAGTAATAACAATTTATTTAGACACATTCAAACTTCGTTGAATTTAATGTGGTGTAATTTAGTGAATTGCTTAAAAGTACAAAGAAACGATTTGTTACTTTTGCAAATTTTATAAAGTAAATCAAATACATATTAAAGTAACAGTGATCTAGATAATCTATACGAAATAGTTGCTGTAAATCCTAATGAGACGGAAGCGTTTCACCCACTGAAGTGACTAACCGTTATATTTATTTTAAAGAAATTTTTTATGTTGGTAAATTAGGAGCAAAAATTGTTACTTATTATAAAACTATATCTCGTATTAGTTTATGTATATTTATTTGGACTCGTATTTTATCAAATACTGTTAGAATAGTATACAGTAGGAGCACACCGTACGTAGATAACCATCGGCATGACACTTGCTGAACTAGGTCTCGTCTTGCTTTTTAACCTAGATTTCATTTAGGATCATAAGTAATTCCTTTAAGTATAAAGTGTGAATGAGACGTGTGTTTGTGGTCATATATAATAAGTCATCGCGTATTTTATATGTCTATTTCATTTCTATTCTCGAACCGAGCGAGTTTTGTTATAAATTGTGTACATTCTGGTCATAGAGGCACGTTAGCGCGTGCTTTAATTTTTATGTCAAATTATCTTATTTCAGTGATATTTAAAACATTACTAATGACTAAAGCTCTTGAAGCCCTGCCCCTAAATATCTAGTTATACGTAATTAGCGTTCATAAAATAATGTATTTTTGCTAAATTTTCAAGTCCCAAATTGTGATCGGTAAGAAGACTATGGTCGCGCATGGTAAAGTTTGTGTAATAGCTAAGACTAGATAAGCTATGTAATAGTAAGGAAACACCAAAACCAAACTAAATTTGACGGTCGGATCGGAGCTTATAACATTCTGATTATTTATCGAAGTCACTTTGAGCAATATTAGATATTTACCAATGTCTTAATTTGAGCAGTGTAATGATAAAGTATAAAATGTAATAAACTCCAATAGTTCCTCCTGGTAATGTTATCAAGACATCCGACAACCGGCGTCCTCAGTAAAAGCTCAAAATTCAAACGCATTGGCTGATAATCGTATACGGCTGTTATTGGTTAGTGAAAGTTGCAAATCAACATGTTAATTATATTTTGATACTCGATGTTTTCTACACTAATGTAGTAATATGTATTAACATTTTGTATTAACTTTTATAGTTTAGGGCTTAACGTTGCGCTCCATCGCATTTATCACTTTGAGTAATGTCATGACGCCATTGACATATTCGTTCTAATATAAGTAATGTTTGAGTCTCAAACTAACAAATGCGATGAGAATGTGAAAAGTGATATTACAGAAGGAACTGATCGCAAATGTTTATCCACAAGAGCAAACGCACAATCAAAAGACTGTTTAGATGTAGTGTTTGTACGATGTCCTCATAAATTAACTTGAAAATATTTTTGAAAGCTGAACTTTTGATACAATTCAATTACGAGTATGTGCAGAATATTCCATATTATTTTATTGCGTTTGCTCCAAAAGTTTCTCGCGATCAATACAATTTGCGGTTTAGTTAAAAAATTGAAATTAAAAATTGTGGTAAGTATGTTAAATTGGTGATAATCTTACGAATTGGTTAAAGATAATAATTAAGTTATTGCGTGGCAATTAGACTAACGTTTACTACGTAATGCGCGGGGTGCATCAGGGTATGAGTGTCATAATGTAATAATTAAAAACTTTTGTACTTTCGTAACGTAACGAGTAACTTAGGAATAACGTTTTTTCTAATATGTATAAATTCGTAAATTTAACATCAAGTAATTGTACGTTTTTTTACTGACATTGTAGATGTAGTATTTTTGTAAGACAAACGAGAGAAAAACTCGTACGTGTATCACAGCGATAATAGGTATTGTATAAGACCGCCCGCTTGTTGCATTTCAAGAAGTTGTCTTGACCGAACTCCTGTTGTGATTCCGATTATTCCTGCTCTGGAATATTAAGACTTCTTCTTGATAGAACCTACGGAGGCGATGTCCTTTATGTCTAAGCTAGGCTATATTTTGTCGTGAGTTTGTATAAGATGCTTTATAAAAGTTATTTTAAAGCAATCTTCTTATTAGGTCTAATTTGATCATCTATTCATTGATATATTCAATACAACTAGATTTGCAAGACGGTATTTCTACAGAAATAATTCATTTGCGATCATGATAAAATAAATTTTTTAAAGCATCTAATTTCAAATATGATATTTCGTTTATCTTTATTATAAGCAATGTGTGTTTGGATGAATGAATAATCAAGTTATTGAATTCTTCATTTCTAGTGTAGGAATACTGGTTATCTACACATTAATATTTAACTATTGGGTGTGGTCGTGTCATATATATGTATTTTACTATGATCTCTCGTTTACTTACAATTTTTCTGGAATATGGTTTGATAAAAGAAGGATAGGGTAAGAAGCTCAGAAAACGCCAATTGATTAATTTTAAGTGTAACGGTTAAGTGCTTGAGATATCGATAAGAATCGTTTTAAATTATATATGATATTCTATATGATATAAAGTGACTTTTCAATGTATATTTTTATAAATTTGCAATTGGTAAAATTGAACCATAACCAACTAAGCGCCTAGTTTACGATAAGAAGAGAAGTTCCATTTTGTAACAATTGAAATATTGAAAATTAAGGATAGCGAGCGTTGTATTGTCTATTTTGTAATGTTGGTAAAGCATGAGTAGTGTTTAAGGTTGTTTCAGAAAATTGTAATAAAACTAAGGAGATAAAAAAGCATGTTATATTTTATACGGATCCTGATATTGAGCCCGTCGCCCGAGTGGCGGGCTTTGTGTTACTTTACGAATATAGTTTGTAAGTTTACTCTTTAAAAGAGTTTTCGCAGGTAGTAGTTTTAGTAGGCTTAGTGTTTTTTATACCGGCTTGATGTTGTGACATTTATTATAAATATGATATCGATTAAAGCAGTATCGAACGAGCGGCCAACAGGATCAATAGCAGAATGTGTAGTGGGTACTCGGCGAATGACATTTCGTTGATTTTGTTTACGGACGAGCGTGCGTCAGTCATGCAGTCGTGATCTCTACCAAAGTGTCGCTGTTCGCAAGCATATCATTTTATTACAACGCTAAATACGTTTTCGGTACAAAATTTAGCGAAGTTTTTATTCTATTCGATTATAATATATTGTTAGACAATTCCTCGTGGTCACTTTTGTATTGGACGGGAAGCTCGTGCTCGAATTGATCGAAGCCGTTTCTAGTCGACTTCATCGGCTTGCGAATGAATTCATTCTTTTTATCCAGTGGTTCTTCACCAGAATTCCGTACTACATTAATGCTCTGGGAAAATTTAACAGTATAAGATTGCAATTTGTCTTTTATTAGTGTTCTTAACAATAAAGAAAGTCCAATTTTTCGTACACAACCCAAGCGTATTGGATGTTGTAACTTGTAACATGTTTAGTGCCACTGGTTTAATCTTGGATGTCAGCGAGTACAATTGCGCCATTACAACTTTGACGATGAATCTGAATTACTTCAGTTATTTAGCAGAATTATATTATTGTCTAGTGTTTCCGATTATGTTACGTTTTATATTGCTTATATTATATATTATTGATACAATGTTCATTAAGTATTTAATATTCATTTGATGAGGACCTAGTCGATTCTCTATGATATCACATCTCCCAAAGTACAAATTCCTTGTTGTTTAGTCCAATTTTGTTTGACTGTTATTGACTGCAAATTATTTTAGAGAGAGTTCGCGTCGTCTGTCGTGTCGTGTGAACTGTAGGTTCTATTTACGAGCCTCAGTCTCGAGTCTTTGTCTGTGACAGCTACGGAGCGATCGCTCTTAGTTTTAAAAAGATAATTTATTGTCGCCGACAAAGATCGTTTTAATAGATAACATTAATACATAGTTCAAATGAACCCTTAAATGATTTACTAGATATGAATAATAGGTGCCGTATAGGCAACTACAAAGTACGATTATATTATGTTTAGCAGCTCTTAAAGTTAGTTTGTGTTTAGATTAATTATAATTTACCTACTTTAGTTAATGCACAAATAATAACCCAATATTTAGTTACATTATTTTCACTAATTCTTACTGTATACTTACACTGTTTACTTATAAGCTTTTTGTTTAAACTTTTTAAAGTTATGGCTCAGTGATCATTATTTTTACTTACCATTGTATTTTGTTATACGTAATCGCCTACTACACATTATCTAATTGGGAAGCTAATTAGTATTCAAATATATTTCAAATGACACTATACCTACGATAAATACAATAAAACCTTTATAAAAATATAATAAAAATTTTAAAAATAAAAAATTGTTTTACTTTACCAAATCCTTCCTTTGCGCTCCTATTTACTGGCACTGAAATTATTGTGTTGACCTTTTCATTGGCCGTAATAGTCAATTTATCAATTTATGAGTTAAATTTTGTTCATGGAATTCTAGAGTACCTTCTACAGAAACATATAATAAAAATATTATTGAATATCTGTATACAGAAAAATGTTACTTATATAAGAAACATGAATTTTTGATGATAAGATGCTTATTGCTCAATCATACAAAAAAGATTAAATGATATTTGCCACATATATACTTTTTATAACCTGAAGTAACATATATTCTTCTTTTCATGCCGGAAAATTCATAATTGGTTAACTAATAAATTTAATAAAAGCGATTAACAAAGTTAAGTTCAATAAAAGCTTATAATTGTTGTAGAATTAGAATAACGAAACATCAACAAGATCGTAGACAATAGATTTACAGGGTTAATCTCAATAAAAGCAGAATATCACTCATACAACCATTCACCCAACCACACACGATGTCCTACCCACTATCACATTAATTCCTTATAAAATTGCGCTCTCATTTCTTTATATGCGATCAGTGTTACATAAAATCCAATTCAGCTATCAGGTACTATGTAATTGAAATCCTGCCGTTCCCACTGAAATTATGTTTTATTTCGGGATAAGCAGTATGACATGTGATAATTACCATTACAAATTATCCATGTACACAAGTTCGCTCTGATCTATTAATAAAACCTTTCTATCCCTCAGAAACTAACCTTTTTTTACAAGATAATCAGTATCTCACATGGTATTTGTGATAACGTACTACACGTATACAAAATTTTGTTCTGATCTTCTAAGGCATGTAAATTAAATTCTTCTATTCCACAGGATCCGAACATTTCTATTTCCAGGATAAAAAGTATCCTTTTTTGTCAGGCTGACTTACAGGTATAAGGTCTGTATGCCAAATTTCTTGGAAATCGGTTTAGCCTTTTCAGCGTGATATTTGACTTCTATTGGTGTTAACCAATAGAAGTCTCACATTAAATTTCTTGTATGTCCACCACTTACAGACATTACGTTACATTATCTACTCTTATAAGATTATTCCTGAGTATACCTGCAGTATTGTAAACTTAATTCATACGAGTGAAGTAAGTTGCGACACTTGTAATATGTAAAACTGCGTTTATTATCAGAAGCTGTTCATCTCCTTAATGTGAGTATTAACCAAACTGGCTTACGCTCTGATGGTTAATAAATATCTCAACCTTCGCTGAAGTAAATAATGGCTCCAAAACACAGACTGTATCTCACACACCCTTGCTAAGGATTATCGTAAAGGTATGGCGAGTTTACAGCGTTTTACTTGTAATCAAATTTTATAAATATAAAATTATAAGTATTTTTTTGCAAATCTAAGTAATCAAACTAATAAAAAATTTGGAGCGTATTTTTCTAATATTAATATAACCACTTTTTTCTATGAGCATTTGGATGTATTCAAGGGAAATATATCAAAATAACATTTTTCTGTCTGTTTGTTCCGGCTAAGCTCTGAAATGGTTGAACCGATTTGATCGGGACTTTTACTATCAGATAGCTGATGTTATAGGGAATAAGGCTACTTTTGTTTTTGAAAAAAATGACTTCCGTGAAAACATAATAAAACTCAGCGAAGTGTCGAGTGATTTTTATAGTTTAAACTAAATTTAAATAAAGTTTTTCATTCGGCCTGACTAGGTTTGGTCAGTTTTTATATACTTGATAAAAATAGTAGACAACAATTTCATCAATATTGATGAAATTAATGAAATACTAGTGCGCATGTTTATTAATACCATGGTTGACCCACGGTATTAATGAAAAATGGACAAAGAGTAGTTAGTATTTTTCTTTCGTACTGATGGTATAGTTACATAGATATCAGTAACACTTAAAGTATTTCGTGGTATAAGAAAGTTTGACTAAAATCAGCTGTAATATTAAAAAAACGTGCTAATGATATTTAGGTCGTATTAATTAAAAATTTATAAATATAATCTATATTGTAAAGATCTTATAATTACCGATTGGCAGGTGAGCGACCAAAAAAATATAAAACGATAACTATTTATTACGTCAATACCTGATACCAAATAACAGGTGAAAAATATTTTTATTACTTCAAAAACTATATAATATTGATGTTATTAAAGAATCTAGAATTTTCTTTTACACTAATAATGAGTAATATAATATTTATTTACTTGTTTTTCTATGAATTGGTGGGAATAACTTAACCGTAGCCAAGATAATGGCCTCAGGATTGTTAAAATAATGAGAGTGTATAAGTGAATTATTTGAATATATCTCAGCGACGGGAGGGCTAGTAATTAATAGGTACCTATTTGTGACAACCTTTAAATTTATTTTTATAGACATGCAAGGTGTTTATAAAGTACATAATAACGCTATTAATATCGTTGTAAATTGGTTTCTTTAGAGCCGGTAAACTTTATAAGAATATTAAAAATTAACTTGTCCTCCATATTGATTGAAACTCGTAATCGTGACTTATTGATAAGAACGGAAGTATAATTTCTAAACGATATTTAAAATGAAACAATTATTTTTATAAATATACTAGATGACTTTAAATTGAAATAGCCTTTCAATGAAACAAATCATATATTTTAAAGTTAAACCTACAGCAAAACAGATTTAGGTAAATAAGGTTATAGGAAAACGCTCTCAAAATGGACATACCCTTAATCTCAGATCTTCAGTTGGTACTCAAGGCTATTCAAATTCGTATCTAATCCTACCTTCACTAATTTAGAGATAACGATAGTAACGAGTTTCTTGAAAGCGAACATGTATCTCCACTTGTACACGAACTAGGATTAAATAAAGATTCAATTTGCATATCTACCGATTATATGAAAGAGGTATACTATCATATATTAATTAAGATTTATACAACTAAGAATTTGTTAGATGTTGGAATTTTTCCTGAATTTTCTTTTGCATTTTTAATCTATTCTACTTTTTTGAATCTGTTAATACTACAGATTATTATGGATATAAGCAATAGGGATGTATAGGTGACAAGCATTATAAAAAATATAGATAAATCGATGTTTTAAGTAAAAATAACCAGCAGTGGATCAGCGGTTGCGCAGGCAGACTCATGATCGACACGATCGATAGGTCGTGAGTTCAAATCCCAGTCAT
>JAOPUB010000006.1:1834964-1847483 GCA_027564055.1 Neptis clinioides
CGGGCAATGTTCGAATCTACAGATCTGCACATTACTGGGTAACATTGCCCCCCTTAAAAACTTTTGTAATACACATTGTACAGCCATGAAACTATTATCTAAATATTTAGCACATTTTTTTACATAGCAGACAACCGCCGGTCGTAGCGTGATGGTATATAGCATATAACCTTCCTTGATAAATGGACGATCCAACATAAAAATAATTGTTACAGACTAGCCATCGCCTCGCTGAGGTGCATTATGTTTCCGTGAAACGATTATGTTTAAAAATGAATTCCTATAACATCAGCTATCTACCAGTGAATGTTCCGGTTCGGTTCAGCTGTTTAACTATTTTAGAGATAAGCCGAAACAAACAGACTGATAGATAAACAAAAAAATTTATAAATATTATATAGTATATGTACTAGGTGCACTTAGTAAAAATCGGATAATTAAATATTATTACAAACAGACACTCCAATTTTATTTATATGTATTGATGTTTGGATTTGTTACTTAATTTGCGAAAAAGGCAAAGTCGATTTCGATGAAATTTGGGACACAGATACTTTATAACTTTGATTACCATTTAGGAGAGAGGATGAAAGCTTTCATGGTGAGGGTAAGATAAACCGTTTTATGTCGGTATGACGAAATAAAACGGTTATTTTTCTACGAGATAAATAGAGAGAAAAAGAAATAAAAGAAAGAAACAAAAAAGTGGGAGTAGGGGCAGAGAGAGATGAAAATTTATTTGTTACATGATAAGTGAGTGAGTGAGTACGTACTGTATATCTGTCTGTGTCGATACTAAAAACGGTATCTTACCAGAGGGAGGAAGTTTTCATGCTGAGGGTAAGATAAGCCGTTTTTTGTCAGTATTAAGGAAAATTTTTCTACTACCTCAAAATTAGAATAAAAATAGAGAGAAAGGGACAAAGACATTTTCATAATTTTTTCACTTCTCAAAAGCGTTTTTCTGTATTCTTATGTCATTCTAAAATTGTGTGAAGTTAGTGAGAATATGCCTCTATAAAGTGAGTGAGTTTTGTTCGAGTTTACAACGAAAACCCTTAGTAATCCACAAGTTGCGCAGTTAGAGTTATACATATAAATAGAGGAGTAATAATAATCGATCCTACCGTAAAGTGTTCTGTTTATAAACAAGGGAATTGCTTAAAGCCAGAAGTCATTAAATTGATAACTTTGCGGGAATCACGCTAATGAAAAGTTTTGCGCGACGAACATTTTGATTAGGTGAGATGCAATAAAAAGTTGTCCAACTTCGCCTCACTTCAATTAAAGGACTTCTTTCAAGAGAAATTCATTATGCCTTGAATTGTTTAAAGAAGTCAGACAAAAGGTATTATTATTAATTCAAATGTTTATTATAATGAGGCAGGAAGCCGTGAACAAGTTTTTGGGAAAAATCGGAAAAGTTAAATGTAATTTTACTAACACTACATATTATAAATGTGAGTTTGTATGTATGGATATGTGTTACTAAATCACGCGAAACGGGCTGAATGGATTGCCATAAAATTTGGCATACAGACACATAATTTTTTTTTATAGTCGTCAAGGGGCAAACAAGCAGTAGGTCAACTTGATGATAAGTGGTCACCATTGTACATCGGAAATACAAGAGAGACACTTGTCGTGCGTCTTTCTCATGGAGAGGAGAACTCATGGAATAACATAAAAGACACTACCCAATATAATGTCAATACATCGGTATAACTAATTCTTTTAACGGGACCTACACTGGCAGATATCTGTTTGTTATCTGGACCTACGTCCTGTTAAATAGGTCCTATAATAGTTTTGTTTTATAGGGTAAAAATTTGAGTTCCGCGCAAACATAATACACCTCAGCGGAATGAAGGCGTGTCCTCTAGTATAAAATATAAATTCTTTATTGTTGATTTTTTAACAACAGCATACGTTATTATAATTTATACACTCAAAAATACTTTCTATTCCCTATAGCTCTATTCTTGTATGCAAAGGGGTAATAAAAATCAAATTTTTAAACGATTAAGTTGTCGCACTAACAACAATTATAATGGCGGAGGATTTATGAGGCCATTACCGTATATTATTACGCGGTCAACAATGTTTAGTAACATTTTAGTTGTTTTGAAGCTCAAGAAGTTATTAATATAAAACTACTTCAATTGACAACTTTTAAAAAATGTTAAGCACTTAAAGCAAAAATATATTTTCTTTATTTATCTGCTAGTCAGTTTTAAAAAAAGTTATTTTGAATTTTTTATTCATTTGTTTCGGAGAAATAAAAATAAAATACATGTCATGACGGCACACATACTGCGCAACAAGATGAGACTTGGTAGTATTAGCGAAACCAAAAACATATCACTATACAACCGTATATGTGACGTCATTTAACGTTTAGGTCTGTTTAGAATAGATCATATTATTTCAAAATTGATTTTAACTACTAGCGGATTTATATTTTGAAAAATACAAATACGTTGTACACGTTTCATTTACCTTCTAGTTTCATATAATATAATATTATAAAGCCGAAGAGTTTGTTTGTATGAATGCGCTAATCTCATGAACAACTGGTTCGAATTGAAAAAATATTTTTGTGTTGGATAGTTCATTTATCGAGGAACGCTATAGGCTATAAAGCATCACGCGAACGAAGTCGCATCGCATAATATAATAAAATAAATTCATATGTCAAAAAATATGAATTGATGTTGTAAGTTTCAGATCTATACGTGTTATCGTTTTTTCAAAAATCAGGAACAGGTGAAAAACACAAAATATTTGTTTTCTCAAAACAAAAACAAGACAATATTACAGATAAGAATAGTACATATGCCACATATAATTATGAACATAATACATAGATAAAAATCCGAAATGATAAACATAAGTGCCAAAATATTTTTATTTAGCTACAATATATTGAGAATTAAATCTTTTTTGATAAATCTAAGTATTATATAGGTGGTAAATTGCTCCCGTGCGAAACCGGGGAGTGTCGACTAGTCCTCAATAAAATTACCAAGGTTCACTCTCTAAAAGCACTCGTTCAATCTGCCTCTGAACGTCCGGATATAAACAGAATGTTTATAGTAGGTACTATCGTAAAACTCTTCATCAATTACACTGGTCGATAAAAAAAAGGTAAGCAAAAACATTGTTATGTGATTATAATTGAATTTAGTGTGATGAATCCAAAACAGATTGATTCTATCACGTCTAGTTTTTGAGTTTTTTTTATTAAAATATAATACTAATATCGATACATTAAGTATTAAGTATGAATAAAGTACAAAAATTTCACACATGACATGACTTGTACAAGGAAAACCTGGTCTATATGCAGACCGACATTATAATGTAATAAATATGATTTCTGTCCTAGCGGCGTATTTATTTGGTTAGTTTTTATCTTTGTGTTGGCACAAGGATCATCGCCTGATATTTTGCACCAACTTATTTAAGTACTCAATTCTTTACGTTGTAAAACCGCAATATGCATGATCAAGCATAGCCTTTATAAAGTTTTAATAAAAATCAACTCTCGTGGGATTTTTCTAACTCTGAGAGCGTACCGTAGCAATTTTCCAATACAGCCATCGGGTCTGGAACATCCGAGAGGTGGTCTTACAAGCTGAATTGATACTTCAGACTTGCCGTGAAGCGCTATTCTCTTGAAAGCTTTTATATTATATTATCTGAGACCTTTCAACACGTGGAAACCGTCTGTCGTTGCGATCTATCGATTTCGATTCTCACTCTCAAGGGTTAAGACGATCGGTATATAAATGAGATGATAGCGTCGACTGACGGGCTGCCACCTGAAACCTTTTTTAACAAGATCGAGTATTGACATAGAAACAATAAAATATATTTTTTATTTTATATTATTTTAAAAAAATATTTGCCAATATACCTGTGATTTAGTTACATAAACAATTGGAATTTGGTTCATTAAAAAATAACAGTTTCTTCAACCGTAAATATGAATTTAAAGTTCTGAAAAACGTGCTTAGCCTGGTGTGAAATAGTTCTTAAGTTACTGTAAAATAGTATATGGAATCTCATTACGTACTCAGTTAGGTTCTGATATCGGTTTCTCATAGTCGATATTGCAGTTGACGAAATGATGTACTTAAAATCCTTTTCGTATCAGAATTATACATCATCATTCAGAAAAAATGAAAAAAAAATTCACATTTTAATAAGTTAGCAACATTATTCAACACACAATTACCGAGAACAGCATTTTTAAATTGCAAACCATATGCACCTTGAAATAGTAAAGTGTAATATTCTCATTCGCCGGATATGAAAACCGCTGCTTATGCTACAACAAAGCTTATTATAAGATAATCTAAGGCCAAGAACGTTTGAGGTGGGATCGTTTGAGCATCACTTGTGCAAATTGCTTAGGGCAGGGCTCAGACGCCAGGGTTCCGCTTTGCCGAACTCGCGCTTGGTATAAATCCACATTATGCAGTAACAACGTTTTGGTTCACTGCCAGCCGACGCCTGCACATACTACCTACTCATAAAAGGAGTCAGCGACATCGAACAATGGTAACTAAGGGACCAATTTGATTTATTGGACAATCGACTTATATAAAGTGTATGTGCAAATTGATCGTCTGCTGCGAGACACGGGACTCGTGCCCGCATCAATTTGCCAAATTATATCTGAGTAATTGTCAATTACTGACTCTTGTTTTTATGTCTTTCTAATTGTATTATTAGGCCGACATAAAATATCCAATATAGAATGATAGAGCAAATAAAAATGTTATTAGTTTTTTTTATAACTCTATCTAAATTATCAGAATACGCCTTCATTACTGGCAGAAAGGAGCAAAGAAATCTTCAGTCTAAATGAGGGTAAGTGGCTACTAATAATCATGGACATCAGAAATACCTATATGAGATAACTTCTTGTTTTGTTGATGGATGGATGGCCTAGAACTGGAACAAGCCCATCAGACTCAAGGTCCAAGGCCCATCTACCATCAAAGATTAAGAAGAGTTACTGGTCTTTTATTGATCGTCAGTAAAACTACAAGATTAATATTTTATTCTGCTATTTTCTTTGAGTTAACGAAAAATCAATTCTACGCCAGCGAACGGCGACTAATTGCACGTTTCTAATTTGAATGAAACTTATTAAAAGTTAAATTTATGCAGTAATAGAGATGCAAACTATAAACGGTTGTATATCCAGACAATTTACGACTAATAGGGTTCTAAGAATGCTTCGAATGGATGTTATTATTAAAGTTTCGAGAGGTTCTCTATTGTAAATACTTTCCAAGTTACTCTAAGTTCTAAACGAAGGAATAAACAATCTTAAACTCTTAAATGTCGAAGAGTATCGAAAGTTATAGGTAATTGTAGCGACTTAATAGGATCGCCACCAAAATTCTGTATAATAAGATCAGAGCTCGATTTACATTAAAAAGCCTTCGGGCGAATCTAATAAAATTAACAATTCTTTCGTCTGTCTGACACGGGTTTGGGCTTCTCGATTGAAATTCAAATCCGAAGTCTCGAGCATATCTAATATAATTAAGACGCTCTAGTAATTGAGTAGACATCCACCCCACTGTTTCAGCTAAAGTTTCGCTTTTATAAACTGCTAACTAATAAAAGGTTTTATTTTTGACTGTTTTATTAAATATCTTATTAGCAATATCTAACATAGTGTGTTAAACTCTTTTTCCGAAATTGCAATTCCATCATAGGTCACGTTACTTTAAATAGTAAAATAAAGTTAAATATGTCCCTTAACTAAAATATATCTTAATCTTACGCAACGACCTTTATTTTATTTTTATTTTTAGAATAAAACTAAACCAAACCTAAACAAAAACTAAACAATTAAAAAAAAATATTTAAAAAAACTCATGTGAGATTGGGGATAGAGATGAACTAATTCTCACGACATCTAAGCAATGGGGTGAGGATGGTCAAAAAATCTTTAAAAAATCTTACATAATTAATGGCCCCTCAAAGTGGTTACATGGTACGAATAGTATATAAGAAATATAATATATTTATTTTCATGCTTCAATTAATTTTTTGACACCATTTTTTCTAAACATCATGCATATTCCTTACTCCTAAAAAGCTTCCATAATTAATCCATAGTTATTTGGCTATTAACTATTATTATATCATTATCATAATGTTAACGCATTCCTGATATACGGTCTACCGCAAAATCAGTTTCGCTAAGTGGCTCTGTCAATAAGCCGGTGTGACATTTCGTAACCACATGTCATGTCAAGACCCTAAAATATATAACAGACGTATTAACAGTATATGTCGTCTGTATCGCACTTCACAAAGAGAATACCGCTTTACATTATAAAGTTAGTTTTGTCTGTTTATCTGGACAATATATAACTTCTGTGTCTATTGATTAGAGGGAGATTTTCTAAAGATTTCACACAGCAAACATTATCTGTAGTGATGTAATTAAGTATTACAATACATCTAGACTTCAATGAAAACATTATTGATGATTTATATTAATTATAAAGGTGAAAGTTTGTATGTTTTGGATGTTTAGATATTTGGATGTTAGGATGTGTTTTTACTCAATGCCAATGAAACGGATTTCAATGAAATTTGGCACAAAGATAGTTTATAACCTGGATGAACATATAGGATACTTTTTATTCCGGAAATATTCAGGATTCCGCGGGATAATAATAAAATATGTTTACTGTCGCAAGCGCCTAAATATCTTTAATTAGTATCAATATATTGAGAATTAGGTCTTTTTTTGAAAAATTCTAGTATTAGACGTGTGAAAAAAATGTATAAATCTGACACTTCACAAGGTCTGATTCTAGTGTTGGTTAAGAAATAATACAATCGCTTCATTTGATAAACATTTGGTAAATGATGCAATGTTTCAAATAAATTCAGGTTTGTTAAATTACACTTCTTATATATTATTTTGGTCATTATCGTCTACCTGCAATCGTGATAATTCTATTGGCATATTATATTTTCAAGCAAGTGGGGCCCTATACTACCTGTCAAACAACCAACAAAAGAGTTGGCAACACTAAAACAGTTTGCATAAGACAGACTAATTAACCCATGAGTGATTGCTCAGTCATTTTGTTTCATATAAAACAAGCAACGCCAGAGGGAACTAATAGGAATTCCATTAGACGTTCGCAACGTAAGTTAATACGTTTCGCGTATGTAAATTAGGATAGACGTATACCGCAAACACTGCTGAATTAATGTCTTATACTCTTGTATCGTTCTCAATGATCTGTACTCTTTATTGTTATTTTCTATTGATTTGAAAAAAATAAGAAATGGTTATTTGATTCCATTGTGGTTAATTTATTAATATACGAGCATTATTTTGATAAATTCTCAAGTTAGGTTAACTAGCAGGTTAATTACAAAAATTGCTAGATTGTTGTCTATCAAGACCATTTTTTTCAGGAACACATAAAGATAGGTATTATCGCAATCAAAAGATACAGTCGCTTATATCATAGCAAAATAATCAAAACCCATAGGACACGTTCCGTTGACCTAGAATTTCATTAAAAAAATATATAGTATATGTGCTATGTAAAAAAGATTATAAGATTTTTTGTTTACAGAACTTTTTAATACTTCGTATGCAGATAGTAGTTTTCACTCGATTCTAATTTGGAAAGATCCTTTTATTTATCTTTTAATAGGATCTATCTATGGCCTTGTTCCTAAATTAGGTCGAGAGTTATTTAAACATACCATCAACTCACTTTTCGGAGATAAAAAGTAGGTATTAAAGTTTAATACATAAAGCTTACTTACTCTGTATAAGACTATTTGAGTGATGACAAAGTGACGTTGATGATCAGCTGAAATTTTGTACTTTTGTAAAACCGACTGATGTAAAAAATGATAATTTAAGAAGATAAACTGTTGAGCGACTCTTCTCAAGAGAAAATTGCTTCCCGAACTTGCCCTAGCTGGTCTGTCAGTACTTACGTTGCAAAAGTTTGTATAATACTGGCTCGTAAAGTGTGCAATATTTCATTAATTAAGTTCTGGATTAATTATATTATTGAGATTTAGAAATGTGTGTTCTTGAGCTCCGTGTGAACAAGTAGTATGTACCTACTACCTACATGGCACGCTCGCGCCCGAGGGACGAAAACTTAAATTGTAACAATATCGGTTCGTCGCTAATAAGATCGTATTCAAATTACTTGTTACGCTTGTTATTCGTGTTGTATGAATATAAAATCTGTGTTGTGGATTAATATGCTTTGTTTATGATTTAGTAAAATAATTGAAACTCCAGATTATATTAATTATTAAATAATAAAATTGATATCAATGAAAAGATCTCTTTATTCTGCTTCATCAAAAAAATTATCATTCTATAAATTTATTAATTTCCGTAATATTTTATTTCTCTTTTATTTATTCCATACTTTTGAGAAGAAATCGTATATGGTTATATTTATTTCGTCATATCATAAAGAGAATAAAATAAATGATTAAGTGTCCGACGCAAGAGAGTACCAAAACACGTAAAACAAAATTCCTTTTTGCCCGACATCACACTGTATTTATCATTAAACTCAATTATGCAATATTTAGATAACCACAAATATATAACTGACTTTACACAGACTACAACTTAAAAAAAAATCAGAGCTGACAGTTTCTCGTGATATTATGGATAAGTAATATGATAAGATGGATTATCTAAAATCGGCGTATATCATCCGTATATAAACTTCACGATGGAGATATACGTGGACCGAGTGTTAGGGAAGAAAAGGATATTGTAGATATAAAGAGAGATATAGTTTTCTTAGAGTCAATTTCAGGCTATTGAAACTATTACTGAAGAAGTGATTACGGACAGTAAAGCAAAAGAATGTTTGTTTGTGGCACGGCACTTGTTGTCAAAGTGTGAAAAAAATACATTTTGCTTAAAACTAATGTACAATCCTGTATTTTATTTATACACTTCCACGAGTGATTTCCATCGGGTTGAGAGGTAAATAAAAAATAGTTTTGCTTAACATTTTATATTTTGTACTTCACAACAGAATTATTGAGTATTGTTATACTGCTTAAGCTAATGCTTCGCGAACTCTTAGTTACGTGTGAGCCTTCGACTTTAAGATAAATAATTTTCATGGAACAAGGATCGTCAAAATCTAGACGCGTCGCAATACGTTTGTAACATTCTTTTAACCATTACGTGAACGATTACAAATACTACACTAAGGATGCGTTTCCATCAGAGATGAACAAGAATGTGTATCGAGGAATATGTTTGTAAGAAACAATTGCTTCGATTGACATAGTCTGTAAATTAGGCGATTCTATAGATTCTTAATCATCTCTTGTAGAAACGCAGCCATATTATATAAAAATATCGATTTCTTTTGATGATGTATATAATTTATAATAAAGACAATATAAGGCGTCATTTTAATAAGCAAGCTATACTATAAACTTTTATATACTATTTAACAAGGCCTAATTTCTGTGAAAAAGCATAGATTTTAGACTTCAAAGAAAACCAACAATAAACACTTTCAAGATTATCGTTACATTTTAAAACTGTTATAGAATTATAAAAAGTTAAATTTTAATCAATAATAATTTTAAACACTAAGCGTACAAAATATTACTTTGTGCTATCCAAGCAACACAATTACACTCAGTTTCATAATTCCGTAGAATTCTGACAGTTTAAAGATAAAATAAAATACTTTAAGATTGTATAAACAAAAATGAAAACACAAAAATGTGTTTTAAATATTTATAAGGTAGTTTTAATTTAATACCAAATTGGAAAAGTTAGACTAATTATATGAAAATATTGTACTATAGTAGGCATTATTCCCCAATTTTAGCAGAAGTGATAAACCTTTGTTATTTTTATTACACAAAATCTAAATCAGTATCACCGTAAAACATCGGTTATTAAAATATCTAATTATATGTTTATTATTCAGTATTAATTTAAATATAGCAATTCAACCAACATAGTCATTTTGAATCCATTATGTATTTTTTTAGATACAATTATAAAACAGTTCAAAACATGTACAAATATGACATCTGTCCGAATTGGATGGAATTATGAAACTGAGGATAATATATTAAATACTGAATTAAAAGAAATCCAATTTTAATACAACTTATCCAATATAGTTACTCAATTAAGTAGATGTAAATAAAACTATGTTACAACAAACATATTATGTATTTATGGCACAAAACAATAACTATCCTACATAAACTAAATGTTAATTATATTATTCTTATAGTAAAGTTATAGTTTAGTGATTAACATTATGCGTAAACGAGACATATTTAATAAACAAGTTCTTATAATATTATGGCAGCTAGTATTAAAATTATGACAACGAAAAATAGTACATTTTGCACCGAGTACAAAAATATTTTTTGTAGACTTTTTAAGTCAGTGAAATAAAGGCGAAAGCTTTATCTTTCATTTTAAATATATGAATAAACATTTTATACTTAGTATTCTTTTTTTTCAATAAATCAACTATTAGAATTTTAAATTGATCGAAAAGAACTTAAATGAATAAAAAATTAAAGTTCGTCTTTGAAACTATTGCGAATGATCGAAAAATGCGAAATGAAAAAGTGTTTTGATTAAATACTCAAATGAATTATCACATAACACTTGTCTCGTCTTATAAACTCAGTACGAACTATTTTATACAAAAATTATGATCAAAAATTAATGTAATGATTACGACACAAAATAGAATGTTTTCATCAAAATGTTTTTTGATAGAAATGCAATTTACTTCTGTAAAATCACATCTCTTATGGACGTACATGATATTATATTCTTCTTTTATCTGTATCAATATGTACGAAAAATACATAATTTCTGTCAACAAGCGTATTTAAAGGCACTTACACATCACATTAATAGCACCACGTGAGCGCAAAGCTGATTCACGTTATATTTACAAAATGGCGATCGATTAGAACTGTAAAAAATACCAAAGCTTTATGACTTATTTTAACTATAGGTAATCTAACTTTCATAATTCGCCCACTAGTAAGACTAGTATATTTTTATATACATTAGTTAGGGTGACACACTCAAGGCTTTAAGCGGTTATGTATAGCGATAAGCAGATTTTAAAATTGTAATTTTTTTAATAACCTATTCTTATAAATTCTTGTAAAATGTAAATAAGACGGCGAACAGCCGTAACATTGATATAATAGAGTTTATACTTTGCTTAGCTTTTTTATAGGACGTAGATAACATATTTCAGAAACATAGCATCATCTATTTTGAAACAGTGAAAAAACAATAAAAATATTATTGTCCTTCGGCTGGAGATTTTTATTAAATGCTATTAACGTGATACTATATAGAGTAATAGAAAAGTAGTTTGGCTTTTTTGTTTGGATTATTTTCAGTATATATTTTTAATTTAATGTCTTTAAATTCATTATTTATTTCAGATGTACATTTGTAAATGTCAAAAATAATTTTTAAAATAATCATTGTCATTTCCATTGCTACGTCCAAAAAATATTAAGCCATTCTCGCCTATATGTAATATATAAATATATAATATTGTAAATAGCATAAATATATATTCTTTTATTAGATTTGCAGGTTAAAAAGCACCATACAAAATATTGCTTTATATTTAATAACTTAGTTAACTACACAACTGCCGTATTGCTTGTGATTTCGTTAAACAGCTTAGTTAAAGCTTTATTAAGGCTAAATATTAAATTTATATTTCTAAGTAACTTCTCAGTAACCGCTTTTAAGCCAAATTCCAACTATTGTAGAGTGCACCACCCTCGCAATAGTCAAAGGTTAGCAATACCGTTCTCCGTACAGTATTCTTCTCCAGTTTGTTCCTTTATCACAATTGTGGGGTTGTTCGAGCATGAGGATATTGTTCTTGATGTTTTGCATTTAGTGCATTCTACGACAACTATTGAGTTGTTGTCGATGTCGGTTTCGGTGCTGCTTGTTCGGCGAAGATGGTTTGAGTTAAGGCGGTGTTCGGCTATAGCTCGCCACAGACGGAGTTCTACGCCACCCCTACAACAAATAATATAATTAGCTATAGGTACCCTGTATTTAAAGCACTTTTTTTAATTTATTAAACATTTTGGTTACAACAAGATAGAAGGAGGGGATAATAAGAATACTTGTACATAGTTTGTAAATAAAACCTGCTAGTAATAAAATAAACCAAAATCTCGCAATTCGCAAGGAATCAGTGAATTACGGTTACTTTATAGATATGCTTTGAAGTGACAAATAATTTTTTTAGATTTTTTTTACTTTAGATTCAAAACAATTTAAGTGCATGCAGTAATTTTTGCATTAAACTGGTTATAAACAAAAAAATATCTTGTGAACAGATATCGGTAAAATATAATGTTAATATAAGTATAAAGTAAAAAAAAAGGAAAGAAAAAGAGCTACAGGCGTGATACGGTCAGGATATAACTAGA
>JAOPUB010000006.1:1847583-1861167 GCA_027564055.1 Neptis clinioides
CCAAGGGTTGTGATGTTGATGACGATGATAACATCAATCATAACATGGCATATGGCATAAGCATCTATGCAAAGTACTCAACAATTGCATCAATATTAAACATCATTTTTAGTAATGATTCTTGAACCTATTATAATTTCTAAGCAATAATGTTGCAAATGTCAATAGATACTATGAACGAAGCGATTAGTATGTAATTACGAATGTCTTAAAATTATTTAAATTCAAATCTAATGAGAAGCTAACGTGCTTATTTATATATTCTAAGAAATATTACAACGAATGTAATTTGACATGTCATATTTGTTCATGTCAATAAAGTAAAGCTGTTAAATATATAAAACAAAATATTCTTAATATATTGCTTTGGAGACCCCACATTCAGAATTGCTTAATAATGTTATTAATTCAAAATCTTTTTTAATAAAAAAACGAAAACTAAAGTTAACAAAATAATTTAAAGGATAAATAAAAAAATTTGAATATACGTTTTTAACTTATGTCTGTTTAAGGATGGTTTTACGTTGATAATTATGTTTTAAAGTTCTTAGTAATAGGCCAAAGTCCAACGGGTGGTAGTACTTTGGAACCTTCTAGACCAACCATAGCATACCAACAGCAGGTAGCCAACTGTTTTTACATGTCACTGAATAAAAATTATATTAATTATCAACAAGTAAGGTAAAAGAAATCCGAACTTGATATAATTGATATAAGTCTGACTCAAATTGTGCACTCGGTTCTTACGAGAAGTACCATTATCACACATTACTAAATAACGATTATTGTGTATGTAGTTGACAAAATGAGCAAAATTGTTGACAGATAAACGATGTTAGCGAAAGTATAGTGTAGTAATTGACAAACTAAACGCGACATATCAACACTCTGAGAATGTTGAAACGTTTTAAAATATGTCACTGTATTCTTGTTAGTTAATAGTTGAGAAACACTCAGTTTTTGGAGATATTATTTTTGAATGGAAAATTTTGAGTTAGGTAAGAAAATTATCGAAAGTATTTCAAAATTATATCGCATAACAAAAATTGTTGTTAATTAAATCAGTTTTGATTGATGGACTTTTAAAAAAACGAACATGTTTATAAATATTAATACTGTTCAACGATATTTTTGATGGACGTTCGCAAATCTGACAGATAATAATAATCTGGAGCATAATAATTTTATTCTTTCGTTAGACTAAGTTTTTAAAATGTAGAAAGATTAAAGAATATTAATTATATGTAAATAATATTTATTCGAACTAAAACTCGTATTTTTAATGAACACACTCCACGTCGGCAACTGGTAGTCAGTCACTCAAATTTAATTATTACAAATATTAACTTGAAAAACATAATTGTAATCACCGATTCTTATTGTTTTTTTTTAATGATCTTTTACGTCACTTTTGTATGGAGTTAAGAAGAACAGGCCAATAAATATTAATTTATTATACCTACTTTAAAATAAATAAACAAACAAAACCTTGGATTTTTAAACACGTCTGTTTCGGATGCTGTGCTAAGATCTCCGCATCCCGTGATTCAATGAAAGTACAAGTACCAGGGCAGCATAAGCGTTAAAGAGGTTTTACTGTAATTGAAAGGCGATTCTCGCTTGAACGAAGCAAATGATATTGTACCTTATTATTCGGGTTTATGATTGAGATTTAAAATTTAGCAATAAAATAATAAACGAAAAAGAATCTGAATATCAATGTTGTTTTCGAGAGAGATGCATCTCAGCTGTTGATTAATAAAATAACTGTTTGTAAGTAAGTCATTGAGCTGTACTCTAAAACTATTTCTTAATGTAAATCGAAATGTAATTATTGGCTGGACTATATTTTCCAATTTACTTCGTTCTTAAAGATGATATTCTACTTACTCAGGTGTAAATTAAGGTTAAGAAGTTGTAGAGATTCAAAATGGAAACAGTTTAAACTAATCTTGCCATAAAAACCAGTATTTTTTATACCGATAATCTAAAACGAGAGATTGCTTAAATCCAGAAAGAACGATATCTCTGCGTGGGCTCCAGTATGATTTGTTTATCTTGACTAGGCGCCAATAAATTTTTAGAGTTCCGCCTTTGCAAACACCATTTTTTTTCATCCGCCTGTCCTATATTAAAATGTCTAATATAAATCTAATATATAAAATATCTATTAATTATGTATGTGTTATTATTGTAATGATATCTTAATCATCAATGTTTACGTAAGCATGAAGAGAGGGATTAGGGCTTTGCTTACTTTTGCTGAAATAGAGGGTAATTGCAAAATATCTGCTTACGTAATATTTAAATGGCCCTTATCATAAAATATTTTTTTAAAAAACATTTATGTAACGGAACCCATCCTGAACATTGCTGGATTTTTATATCTGGGATGGAAAGACCTTGACAAAGGTTTCGTCAAGCAATTAGTACCTACTCATTACTGTGATGATTAGCAAATTATCTTTACATTAGGGAATGTAGCGTGGGGTTTTTGGCATAATATAATGTATTGAGTCATGAAAAACTAAATAAATATGACAAATGTTACCACTGTATGGATGTGCATACTCCACGTACACCCAAACATGGATAAGACACAAAAAATACTAGAAATAAATATTTAAAAAACTTACTATTATATTGTTAGTAAGTATTATCTCAATTTTTTATTATATAAGCTTCATATGTACCTAAGCTATGGATTTCCTTTGTTCCCGAACCTTATACTTAATTGTGTAAGCTTCGCGCATTCACCGTTCAAGGCCATCTTTAAGTTCAGAGAGCCATTCTCTATTCAACCCCGTTTACGTAATAATTTCCTAACATTTTCCTATTTATTTAAGTTACTAAGTACATACTTGACAAGTTACTTATTTATACGTGCTTATTTGTATGAAAAATTAAGGTTAAATTTAAAACTTCTCGTAAAACTAGTAGTTAAAAATGTAGTCCTTAGTTTATAGTGAGGCTATTGCCGTCGTATATTCATAAAGTTTATACTGAAGGTATCGCAAACTATGATTCTGTGATGAATATTTATAAATATGAAAACGAAAAAAAAATATTTTTACTAGAATCGGTTACAAAATAAGCATCACGTCCAAGGAATCGATGGGACGGAACCAATGTAATACTTATCATCAGTTATTGGGTTTTTGTTACGAATGCACCGCTTCGTTGAGCTACGAACTAGAATAACTTGTTTTACAGGAACTTGATGGCAATACTGATTAGCTAGTATGCGTATAATATCTTAAGTAATATTGCAAAATGGGATGTATCCCTTTCATTCTACGCAATGGCAATCATAGCTGGAAGCATAAATAGAGTCGTATTAATAAGAGACTATGTTCAATAAGATTTTGCGTTTTAAATGTAAATGAATTGAATATGCCTAGTAAAAATCATTTTATAATAAAATATTTTTGAATTTGTAATACCAATAAAACGTATCGAAAAAACTATGTATATATATATCTTTTTAAAAAACACGAAGGAGTATATATATTTGAATAAGATGCAATAATTTATTAGAAATACAATAAATTAAGAAATACAACAAAAATGCGTTAGGTAGATCTTTTTTTTTTGGAAAAGGAAGACAAACGAAATGTATACTATTGAGAATCTTTAAAAATAGAACATTAATAACGGCTAATGAGTGACCCTAATATAAATAACTATTAATTATACAATTATGAAACAACCAAAGATGTAGGGAAACAAAAAACTTTATCGTAATATTTGATAAGAAGAATAAAAACGTCAATCTAAAATTACATAACCCACCATAGATTATGCAGTCTTAGTACCTATCATCAAACTACCAGGCGCAATTGCAACAGAAAGCACATAGGGCTGCTCATCTTACAACTTAACTTTAAACTTTAGAAGGGCAAAGTTTAAGTGTTATTTACATAGCTGACAATTGCGTGGTACCCCCTCTTAGTGTTGCTAGCAAGCAGCACGGACTAGTGACAGTCTTTACCTTCCACCTCGAGCTGCCTGCTCGGGGCTTGCAGACCTGGTCACCAACGAATTAAAAACATGCTGTTTATAGTGTTTGTGTTATATCCAGCTATTACTGCTGAATATTATAAAACGAAACGTAAGTATTTTTGGAGCTATACAAATTTTGTAAATTATGCGGTCAGCGACATTATCAAAATCAAACGCTATTTTTTAATAATGTTTTTGTTGCCCTGGATATAAAAGTCACTTTTCTGTATTTCCGCATTATGAAACAATCGATAGTTTAAAAAATAACATACTTACAAAAATTAAATAAATAGTTCATTTTTAGCACCAAATTATTGTATTATTAAGAAATAATAAAACTCATAATAATTTTTTTTTCAATCTATAATATTAATACCTAATATACTTTGTATTTCCTTTAAATTATTATTTATATTTATTATTCAAGAATAATTGAAACTTTTATCTGTTATATTGACAGTATATTTTTCTCTATAATTTATCCGATTACCTGAAAATCTATCTATTTGCTGCTAACATTATCAAATGAAATCAGAATCATTAAAACATTCGTTAATATATTCGTAATCTCTATACTTGAAAACATAATAATCTAAACATAATAAGTAAATAGATAGTAGGGCAACAAAAATATAACACTTTTTTGTTGAGTAAACATTCAAAATTAATTATAAAAAAGCTTCGTCACATATTTTTATTCAGCAGCACATATTTTTAACCAACTTTACGTAATTTAGCGTCGCCGGTCTATATTCTGCTCACTTAATTAAACGTTTCTTTATACTTCTAACGTCCATGACACGCACCAAATATTTTAATAAATTAAGGTTCATTGTTTTTTAGCTAGTTTTGTCCAGACTTGTTTGAAAAGCGATCCAGATTTTGACGATTGTTCGACTGAGGCTGTACAGAAGTTATTCAAAGCTTTGGGTCCAGGTAATATAATTATGAATGTTTATATCATTTCTATGCTTTGACAATTTTACTAATTTTATAAAAGTTTATTATCATTGGTTGTTTGCTAGTTAATTACGCCACAAAAACGACTGAACGGATTTCGTTGAAATTTGACACATGTACAGATAAAGAAGCTTAAGTTTAACAATAGTATGAAAAGTGAATTCTTAATGGCAACCTAAAGCGTAGAGAGCCTGTTTATAAAATAAATACAACGAAGTAGTGCACAAAAGACAAACTATTCTAGTTTGCATTAAATTCCAAATAGGTATGTATGTATATATAATACATAATTAGGACATACTGCTAGAAAATGCTAATAATTAATACACACAAATAAAAATATTTACATACACATAAATACAATACTGTTGTAAGCGCATGGATATTTTTATCAAGCAACAATACTTTGAGAATTAATTGCTCTTTTTTATAAATCTTAGTATATTATACATGGTATATTTGCACCCATGATAAGTGTCGAGTTGCTGTCGAGGCCAGCAACATGTATGCTAGTTTACTGCGCATCGGTTGCAATAATAGTATTACGAATAAGTAGGTAATGTGCAGTTCTAGCAGCTAGCTGTAGGTACTTGCAGTCACTATATTCTGTTGCACAACTGAAATGCAGTTTGCACCCACATTTTGAATTGCAAACCTACATACTACATTTTTGAGTTCCACGAAAACAAAATACAACTCAGCGAAGCTAGGACGAGTCGACTAATATACATGTCAATTTTCTTGAAATGTATGAACGAAATTTTTTAATTAATTTTTTTAACATAAACAAACGATTAATACCGGCTTTTCGTAACTGCTCTAATTTTTAAATAATTTTGATTACACATTCTGTACAAATTAAAATATAAATGTGTTTTATTTAGTAAGACTTCTAATCACGCAATAATCATTGAACTAATTCCCTTACTGGTTGTGCGATTACATTTTCATTCAATGGATAGTATAGAAGATTCCACCATTACTTACCATATACGTTATTACTTTACGGAGCACTTTACTTGTTAGTTCACACACTTAGTATTCATTTATAAGTAAATTACCAATATTGTTGTGGGTTCATAAACCACTAAGCTGGTCGCATAGCCTCAATTACGAAACGTGTATAGTGGGACATAACTCGCAGAAAGCGAAAGTGTTGTTTCTTCATCTTGTTTACACTCGGCGTGGACAATGTTATATTTTTATTACTATAATCATCTGTTTACTATAAATTTATAATATAAATATACTATATTAGCTAAATAAATCGTCAGTATGAGCAAAATAATAAAAAAACTAATTTATGGTATCCAATATATCATAGTGAAAAACAACTTCTAATTAATTAAATATTAACCTTAAATAATTTTAGAAAGATTCTAAATTAGAATCATTCTAAAATTTGGATTGATTAGAATTTCTAATTAATGAAAAAATACATATAACTAAGAGCTTTTTCGAATTTAATTGGCTACCAGATTAAATAATATTGTTTTTTACAGAATAATATATAATATTGATTTTTATAACACAATTGTTATTTATAATACATATAAATAGGTTTATAACGCAATAAAATTTCAAAACTAAAAAATCTACGTCATTTTAATAAGAAATCAAAATGGCGATAAGGCACATTTTGAACAGTAGTTTCATGGGAATAAAAGAAAAAAGTTTTTAGACCTACTTAATTAATTAATATGTACTTAATATCTATTTCAATATTATTTTTCAGGTCTTCCAGAGATAGATCTGCCACCAACAGATCCTTTAAATATTCCAAAAATAAGAATTTTACAAGGAGAGGGACCAGTGAATGTTAATGCTGCACTTGATAATGTTGTAGTTACGGGTTTTGGACAAACCGAAGTTTTACTAAGCCAGTAAGTATTTAAAGTGGTTCTTTTTTTGTGTAATATTTATTTTAAAAATTTATTTTTTCTTTTATAGAGTTCATAGCAAATCCAATGATTTTTATACTAGACTTCGTGTTCCAAAAATAAGAATAGAGGGCACATATGACTTGAAAGGAAAAATTTTGTTGATTCCTTTAGTTGGTAGTGGATTATGTTGGTTCGAACCGCGTAAGTTTTCAGCTAAATAAAATTTTTCGTTTTAAATATACAGTGTCTACAATTTAAACTATTATTTTACAGAAAACATGACAATAGATATAGTAAGTGATGTTAAATTATACGAGAAGGATGATCTTCCATTCTTCAATGTTACTCAAGTGCACGTAAAATATAATATTGGAGGGCTAAAATTACACATGAGCAATTTATTCGATGGGATTTCATCACTTGGTAAGGATTACTTGTTTAACGCCATCTATATTTATTTCTTTATACTTATATAATTAGAGTGAAAATTAGTTGAGCTATTCAATCATAGATGGCGCTAAATAGCCGAGCAAGATTAGATCTCTTTTACGTGTATAATCTCCTAGTATATTCATGTTACAAATTGCAACGTTGAAATGTCCGTGAGATGTTTGCTGTTTGACCTTGGAGAGTACGTTGTTGCCAATTCGCTTGGTTTTTTGCAAAACCAATGTTCACTGGATAATATTTTTTGTTATTTTATTTCCTTAGAATTAAAATGAGTTGTTTAAAACATTGTTAATATATTTTTTTTTATTTTGTTTATTTTTCAGAGGACAGCACGAATGCCTATTTAAACGCTAACTGGCGGCCAGTATCCGAGTCTTTGAGGCCCATTTTATCAAAGACTATAGAAGATATCCTTCTAGGCTTTATGCAACAAATATTCCATAATCTACCAGCTCAATTCATGATCGGAGATATTAAAACTCATATAGATAAAAAACATGATAAGAAAGTAAATGATTAAATCGTGAACACGCAATTATTTATAATATTGGATGGGATTTGAAGATGATGTTAAAGCCATACTTTTTCTGTAAATAATAAAATTTTAAAATAAGTATGTAATTATTTATAAGTTTAATTATTGTAAGACGTCTAATAAAATTGACCTTAGCTTTATCCTTTATCTGTACTTAAAATATTGATGTCACTCAATTAATAGTAATGTGATAATAAAGCTTATAAACAGTTAAAATAAGGAATGTTATTATTAAACCTTTGAACAAACACAGCTAAAATTATTTTTAATATTCTATTAAAAGCCTTAGCTTTTCCAGTGGAATATCGTTTACCTGATATTTTCAGGTAAACCAAGGTCAAACAAATTAGTCACCGCATTCCACAATATGTAAATGAACTAATTTTACAAAAATACATTTTATTTTTATCGTTCTCAGTATAATAAATATATATATATATATTTATTAAATTAGTATAATTTAATAAATATACATAGTTTTATTTATTCTCAATTTATGAAGAAGAAAAGTATTATATAAGACATTTATAATAAAGATTCATATTTTTTTATTTACCTGCCAAACAGGACGTCCAGGCATTTTCAAAAACAAGGATTTCCAAAACACTACACAGTAACACAAAGCACTGGCGAGTTTGGCACGTCTGCCACTAGATGGCACTCTCGCAAACGTTGAGAACAAAATAAGCGCTACTGAGTCACCTTACGTGTTTTATACGGCGCAAAGCTCTATCCGTGTAAATACCGGCGAGAACGGACACTACGCAGAAACAGCAAACGAGGGCCGAAAATATCTCCTTACGTAGCCAGAATCCAATACCGAGATACTTTGGTATAGAAATAAGCACCATAAAATATACTAACATATAACTCAGGTGTTAACCTAACTCTTTATAAAATTCCTAGGAAATTCTACATTCCATCACATACTGTATCGTTACATATTTCTGATTACATCTATTATTATTTAATCCTTTCTCCTTCTTTATATATATAAATTTATTCCGTTTATTTCCGTTTGTTGAGTGACCTATTTAAATTACAACCGCATTGGTAATAAGTCATGATTAAAGATAGAAATTATTTTTAATCTGAGCTACAAATATATCTATATATATAAGATTAGTTTAAGGAAAACTTAAAATTTATCAAAATGTATAAAAGTAATTTAGATTCAAAAATAATTTAGTCTTAATAGAATCCTGTTTATCATAAGTTATGATGAGGTAGTATTTTTAAATATAGAGTTCTAGACTTCCTTCGTACAGGAAAAATATTTTTTTTTTTTACCTACAAATATCTCTAAAGGTTGTTATTAAATAAATTAAATTTTATTTAGTTTTGTGAAATATGGATATTAAAAATTTATTAAAAAATTTTTATAACTTTGTTGTGACCTTTACCATTACTTCTTATTGGAAATTATTTATACGTTCATATACGTATTACATATACAGTATACAATATCCAGAAGTTTTCTCAGAACTCTACAATTTACAGCTCTAATCAAATGTTTATATATTTTTTGCGTCAGATAAAGAAGTGCTAACTCTAATATTATGTCTAGAAGTCTGAAAGTTTCCGTTTGTTTATTTGGATTAGAAAGAGTTAAATAAAAAATAAATTCAGCTGCTACATTTTATAGTCTACAAAATGGTTTCTACTATATCAGATACATTTCCATTCTATTTTTCAAAACGTATATAAAAACGAAGTGATATGAATATTTTATAACGTAATGGAATATATATTTACATGTACCTAAACCCAATTCAAATGTGATAGGCTTTTATTTATAACTGACACGCTTGAAGATTCTATAAGAAACTGGAACGAGGTTGCATATTTCTCGTGTTGATTGCTTTCGTCAAATTTTTAAGTCACATCAACGCTAATTACAAGAGTATGTGTTTTTTTATATTAATTACTATAATTAACAAGGATTTCTGTAGTTTAAATTAGAAATAGGTTAAAATTGAATTCCAGTATCTAGTTACAATGCTTTGTTAGTAGGAATACAAAAGTAGGTACTAAAAAGATATAGAGCGTTGATATAAAATTAATATCATGGATATAAGAATAACTTTCATCGTATGAAATTCACAAAATGATGCGCTTGACCCGATAATATTGTCCTCATTATTACAGTTGGCAAATATAATTTAGCGGCCACATGGTTAAATAAATAATTAAATTGGATAAATAAATAATATTACTAGAATTACAGTCAATATTTACTTTTTATGCTACGACTCTATCATTTCTTGTCGCCGTACATGTTTTTGTTGTACGTAATTGTATTTTCAATATTGTCCAGCAGTTTCGTTTAAACAAAGATTCGTTGAAATATTTATTTATGGACAATAGATACACGATTTGCTTATGAAAGCTGAGAGATTTTAAAGAATACCACGTAAGATATTTTGGTATGTTTTGAATAACAGCACGTGGATAGGAAAATAACTATAACTAGTATAACATTCATACAATTATAATTTATAGCTTGTACACTCAGTAGGTACTAGGTAATACGTGTGTTTCGTCTGCGCCACGTAAAGAGCCTTGTCGCTGAGTGAAGGGGCTGTGTAGATATTTCGTCTTTGTTATGACTTATGAAGTCGTAAAATATGAATTGCAATGAAGTATGCAGAAAACTGCATTAGTTTACTCCTTCGTTTTCTGTACGCCTTGTCCTGCGAGTTCCTGGTAAGACCAGTCCTTTGAGCTACTTTGTCTTGAAGAAGATATTGATGACATAACTAAGTTTTTGTTTATTAATTTTTAGTACATTAAAACTCTAAATCTTTTATTAGGAAGTCCAAAAAATAAGAATTAAATAGGTAAATATTTATTATTAATTTATTAAGTTCTGTTTTGATGACATAATTTTTTAAATTTATTAAAAAGGAAACAATAGAGTTCATCATATAAATAGGTAGTAGTAGTGTAGTAGTATATTTCGAAAACAGATTTTTGAAAATTAATTCGATTATAAAAATATAACAAAAATAAGTAATTAAATACTAATCAAAATACAAAAAATGCGTATATACAGTCTAAAATGCAAGTGAAGGTCGCCGGGTCGGTGACCGAGTGACGAGCGATGACCCAGAGAAGGGTGCTCTCGAAGGGGATAGGGCCCCTTTGGTGTCGCTCACAAAAGGAACGATCACCAGGGCAGCATGAAAGCGAGGAGATCGAGGTGCATACATGCACTTTGCACCGAATGTGTGACGTCGACCAGTTCGCGCTGCATTGTTTGCTGTTGCACTTTTCAAGTTGGATGTCATTCATTTATTTACGCGCATGCAATAGCACGTGCTGTTGGTTAATTTATTCTGTTCATGTTTGTTTTTCTATTTAAAATAATATCATGTGAAGCGTTAAAGTTACCCACCCTTGGCTTAAGCGGTTGAAACGACTTAAGTTGTTGCAATTCTGATTATAGAATAGTAACGCAGAAATGTAATTTTTTTCCATATTTTACTGGATCTTGTTATCCCATAGTAATATTAAAAATAATTCAAAATTCAAATATTAAAAAAAAATTAGCAAACACTCTGGAAACCACTCAGACAGATTGAGCGCATACAAAGTCAAACTCTATCAACATAACTCTGCATTTGAAATCGTTCTATTCTTCTTCTCTTGATTATTTCTGGACTATCAAATTTTTTATGATGTGTTTTAATTTTTTCTGAAGGTTTTGTTAATTATTTTACATGGTGTTTTAAAATGATAGCGAGATAGTATGTTAAATACTAAGTATTTTTATTGTATATTTTCTTCTTTGTTTCTATTCTAGTAATAACAAGACGAGTTAAAATGAGATCCGTGTGTTCTTCAGGTCACGAGTTTTGCCAACTTAAATAAAAAAAAAATATATACTCTAGCCAATGAATTTTAAAACTGCATAATATTTTTGGGATTTGGAATGTACAGACAGACTAGTTTATATTTGTAACGATCGTTTAACGGCGTATGATCCATACGTTGTTGGGCCCACGCCATTCTTAAAATAGTGTAACGAATCTCAAGCGAAAATTTCCCGCAAAACCGTTGGCAAGTGCAAAAGTATATGAATCACTGGAGGTTTTTAATATATTGTAAATTCTCGAACGTTCCTTAGTCATGAAACTTAAATAGGTCGTGCTTGGTTCAAGGCAGTGGCTACAGGAATAGCCCTATGAGTGAGACGTCCGAAATAGACGTTGAATAGTTTGTCGTGTGTTTACCTTATTACACGAGTCAAAGTCTTCCTACGTCGTTCTACATAATGAAAAGAAAACAGGTGTAAATAAAAGGCTTTTAGAAAAACCAAACATTTTTTTAATAAATAAAACAATATATGATTAAATAAATAAATATCAAAATTAAAGTTGTCAAAGGGAAGCATTAAATTAAATAATAAATTAATGAAACAAATCGAATATTGTAAAAACACAGTCACGTTACGCGAAGAACAAAGAAACTGGTACCTAAGTATAAAAAGAAAAGGCACCTCATGAATGTCGACCGGAACGCTAGGAACGTGGGCGTCCGCGAGTGGAGAATCTGGAGCAGGCAGTTACAATCGCCATGTACCAGGACAGCATACAATACAAGAGAGTCGTATCTCATTCCAGCTAACTAACGCCATCTTTTGTCAAATAGATGGATTATGATGTTCACTACACTTATGTAGTAATTTTACTCTCTACAAGATGTCGCTACGGTCTACGGATTATTAGGTTTATAAATTCTTGCCTTAAATAAAATTCTTGTAGATTTTTTGTTTTTCTCGTAGTTTACAAATTAATCGAAAAACAATCATACAGATTTATAAGACGTTTGCTTGCAGCAATTTGATGTGTCCTACTTACTAATCTATTGAGATAAATGAGAGATTAATGATACCGACTACTGTACGGTAATATACACTCGCAATCTAGACAGAATCGGGCAGCACCTTAGACTTGCGACCTGTGTGTAGGGTTAGACCTTAGAAAGGCCCTTTCCCATGATCTTAACCATAACACTATTATATTTGTTCACCACACTTCGCTAAAGCACCATTCTATCTCTATAATGTCTAACGGGGGTATACTTGAAATAATATAAAAGAAACTATCCACGAATATTAATTTATACATGATGTTGCTTGTGTTACTTTATTCAGTCTTTGACTAAACAATAAGAGTATCTATCATTATTAGATAGTCAAGCAAAACATACATTTCAATAACTGATAATTTCATTATTTTTATAAAGAAGTAATTCGTCTGTTTATAGAAATCATTTGAGACTGAGGTCTCTATAGGGCATTTTTTATATAGATAATACTTATCTTATTGTCCACAACTCTTAAGTTTTCATTTATAACGAGGCCTCCCTTCGCTTCGAGTGTTTAAAGTAAGATTATAATCCATACCTGACAGATTAGTACTCTAAATTATATTACTAGATAAAAAATGGACGAATACTAAGCGGCGAATATATATATCTAGTTGAAATAAGGTAAAAAATATGTTTATTAGATCAAAAAGTAACATTGTGTTAAGTAATAAAAAGGTAAGTTTTCACCAACTTTTGTGGTTTTATTTTTGTAAAAGATTTAAAAAATACCAAAAACTTATTTTTCACATAAATTTTGAACTATGCGAAGAAAGTGCGAATACATAAGTTGTAGATATTTTAATTATCAACAACTTCGGCATTTAATTTCTTTCCATAGGATTAGTAGTTTTGGTGGAGGTCGACTTCTCGATGAAAGAG
>JAOPUB010000006.1:1898310-1912347 GCA_027564055.1 Neptis clinioides
TTCTGTATATATTTTTAAATATTATAATAGAGAAAGAAGTGCATGCGAAGCTGGTACGTTTCGTTAGTCATAAAGCAATGTTGCTTTCCGCGTCTGTCTGTCCTTGTTAAGCTTCTTGAAAACTATAAAATCGATCTTGATGCGGTTTTCATCGATACATAGACTGATTAATGAGAAAAATTTCTGTATATAGTAGTATATAGTCTCTTCTCGCTGTATGTGTGCTTGAAATGCTGAACTACACAACGGATTTTAATGCGGTTTTCACTAATAGATAGAGTAATTCAAGAGGAAGGTTTATATATATAGTACTTTATATATTATAGTCCCCTTATGAAAATAACTCCGATACTTATTTATTCCGACTTCCGAAATGATGTCGGAAATTCATATTGATTGTAATATTGATTGCAAAAACAGATTTATAACAATTGATAATTTCCTTGGATAGTTTTCACTGAATTGACGAATGACTTCATGTTATTATGTATTTTGTAGTAATAATTACCTTCATATAGCACTTCTTATGTGATGCAAGTTTGCATGTTTGGCAAATGAGGGATCTTTCAATGGGCCACATAAAGAACGTCTTACATATCTCGCACTCGGTGGGTATATTTATCATGGACAGGATAAATGTGTGACCCTTGTACTTGATCGGATCGTCCACCTGGAACCGAAGAGACAAGTGACGAGACTAATAAGCTAAGCTTGTACTAAGTGTACAGGGTTATTGGAAGTTATGAGCAATTCGAAATAATTAATATTTTTTCTATAATGATTTATTATTGTGTTGAAGAACAAGTTCGAATAATAGATCGAATTGTATCGCAGTAAACTATACTTACTTTTCTCTTCTTATCCTTTTTCCGTTTTGTCCTAGCTTTATCCGTTTCATGTTGGCTCATAAATTCATCCATGAAGCCTCTAAAGGCATTTACCCCCATTGTTATAGACAGAGTAGAACCCTCTCGTGCACAAACAGTCTCCATGACGTGTAGGAAGTTTCCGATGAGATCCTTATACTTGAGTGCCGAACCACGTGTTTCTACGATACTGTACGTCGCGACCAGATTGTCCTTAAACTCTCGTAAAGCATGTTTGAATACCCTGTCCACCTGTTATGAACATAAATTTTTGAAAATAAATGTTGTTTTCGATTTCTAACCTTCAATTCTTATTAAATAGTAGTCAACATTTTATATTACATTATGTATTTCGGATGTAGAAAGTTGGAAGTAAGAAAAAGAAATAAATTGTAAGTCTAAATTGTCAAAATTAAATCGGTTAAGGTCGCCATAATCTATTTTTATAATCGAGTATCCATGGATGGAAACTACAAAGGTAAATTTATCAAGCTAGAGATTATTAATAAATAATAGAAACTTGTAGTGTAAATGTTAATTCATTCTTTCGACGTATACTGAATATAACCCTATGTTAATTTTATCAAAGTTCATTTTTATTTTAAAAATTGTTAATCTTATCTTTGATTGATGATTTTTATATGTTCTTTTACACAGAAACACCGTTTCTATACAGAAGCTATAATATATTTAAGCATTATACAATATTTTTACGGCATATTAATAGATAATTGATAAAATATTGAAGTAATTACGCAACCCTTGTAAAAACAACGTCCGTCTTCTAGAGTACAAACTGTATCGTATAGCTAAGCGGGGGGCCAACCCCCCGTCACAGAATTAGCCGGCCGCTACTTGTACCGCTTAGAATATGTATAAAATGGTCAATAATCTTGCAATGGATACATCTAATTCAAAAAGTATATTCATTTTAGCAGAAGAAGGGGTATCGAGTTTATTTATCGAATTAAGAATTGATAAACTCACCTCTGACTGTTTTTCATTTTCTGAAGACTCCATTAAATATATCTTCTTTGTAATGAAATTTTGCATGGCTTGTAGTTCAGTAGCGTCTGATATTATTTTATCCGTTCTGTCCATAAACTCGGATGTTCCGGTCAAACTGAAGTTAGAGGTAACCGGTCCCTTAGAGTGATCCGTAGTCAGGCTGTATGGTGAATCTTTACTTAGCACGTTTCGCTTTCTATTTTTTAGTCGACCTCTAGCCGCGACTGTAACTGGGCTAGGGCAGGGCATGGTGATCACACCCTTGTTTTGTATGCATTTGGTGTGATAAAGCTGCTTGCAGTCTATGCAGCGCTGGCCCTGCGTAATGAAGGCATCGATCGCTTGGTGGCCGTATACGCATTTATCGCCTTTTGTAAACCTAGTGCCTTTTCGAAACCTGAAAATTATGTGTACTAGTGTAAGGAACAATTACGGTAGAATATCGTCATATTTATTGGTCGACATGATACAATTTTATAACTTGTTATAAACATCTGTTAGGAAATATTTTAACGTAGCTCAATAATATAATTATAATAGATATCCATACCTATGTCCTGCAATCCCAAACAATCCATTGCCAGTATGTCCTATATAGTCAGGTATAGGCGCACGAGGATCGGGAGCTGGGTCCGAGTTGCGTCGCCGTAGTGCTTCACCCGCTCCACCCACTGATACCTCGGACACAGCCCTATTTTGACATAGTTAAAAACAATTTTTGCTTTATTCTCAATATTTTTAAGAATGATTCTCAATATTTATAAGAATGTTTTTCATGGGAATAAGATTTTGTAAATCTATATGAATGATTTTGTAAATTATGAATAAAATACACTGATGATCAGTCAAAATAGTTTCAATATTACTTTTTGTTGTTGAAACATTTTGTTAGATAGATTCAAATAATACTATGAATAATAGACTAATGATATTTTAGATTTTAAAGTTTGAAAATATTACCTCTTAATATCCAAATGTTCAGTAGGCAACGTCAGTGGGAGGGGTAGGGGCGCACTATGAGGCACATTGTCTGGGCGGTCAGGGGGATGGCGGCGAGGAGAGCGTCGCGCCGCACGTATGGGTGGGGCTGGGGGACCCTCTGCCCGGTTTATACAAACTATATATATAAAAAAAAATATTACTAAAAAAAATATTCTTAATTATTACTAGAAAGAAAGATCCTATAAACACGGAAACATATATAAAAAAGGATAAAAAATATACACTTTGTTTATTTTATGGTTGCATATTATATAAAAACAAAAATATTTTAAATTATCAAATTGACAAAGTCAGATTTATTAGAAATGGGAATATTTTACTGTAGTAGAAATTACTTTCCATTTTAGTAGAGGTAGCAAACCTTTGGCATTTTTACTATACATTGACAGAACTATGAAAACAACAACTGACTGACAAAAAGTGAACATTACAACAACCCTAAACTCTGAGGGACTAGGACCACGAAAAATTGGATGTGGGTTTCGGTTTCATTAACATTCGGTAACATTAACTCAAGTTTTTTAAAAATTAATTATAAGCTAGTAGATATATATAACAAAACTTACTATAATAAAAAAAAGAAGAATGGTTTTAATACATCACAACAGTTGATAAACAGAAAAGACACAGTTGCTCCCAAAAGGCACATCAAACATTTTTCTTCAAAATCAAAGGCACTTAAATCGTTTTCAAGATAATAAAATGAGATATACATCTTAGTGGAAACACACCTTCACAAGGAATACCCAACCAATAAGTGTTCATTATCTTTTAATGATTAAGTATTAAACATTGATATTATGATTCTTTGATATTCTTATGTAAACAAAATAACAGATTTGGAAAAACACATTAGTATCAGTAGTAGAAGAAAATAATGGTGTAAGTAATCATTACGATATTTAATGAGCAAAATAAAATGTAAAAAACGTTTCGTAGAATAATTAGTAAGCCATAAGCAAGTGTAAATATATCAATTAATAAGATTTTGCTTTCCAGGTATTTAACCAGATCGAATGTACTAATAATAATATTAGTATTACGAGAGTTTCTCTATTCCTATCCGATGTGTTGATAGTAGCAGATTTCATGAGAGAACTTTTCTTTTCTTACAGCCATGAAAAATGTAATGTTTTGTATTTCTACTTAGAAGCCCGACGCAGAAAACAATTGGAATCTCCGATACAAAAGTAGCTTATATATGTAGCCTAAAATGAAAGGCTCATGAGGGTCTCTGAAGAATTACTGTCCGAGTAGACTGTCCCGATTTTTTACTAGTCTCATAAACCAATACATGAACTAATAGTTTAGTATCTATTATATTAGTATTAGTGAAGCAGTATCTATTGAACTCGGGAATTTCCGATTTATTTTAAATAACGTATCTAACATATACCTGTATCCATAATATCAGTTCGATGAATACTGATGGAATCTCTCTGGTCCCTAGAATCCCTTTGATCCCGTGGATCTCGCCGCACTGGTGGCAAACTATGTAAAGCTCGAGCAGGTGGTTCAAGTGTTGTAAATATAAAGTTTTTATTTTTTGGATTAAACCTCTTGAGTTTATTCAATCGTTTTGTAGAAGAAAAATTAAATTTAAAATAGACATGATGACGTCACATATACGGCGTGATAAGATATAGTTTTTTGTTGTTTTTTTTTTGATAAAATCTAGATTTTAACTAAAGACATTCAAAGGTTGGGTATAAAATTAAATTCAAATTAAAAATACAAGACTTTTTTATGGTTAACTAAGTGTTTTTTTTTTAGTAAATTAAACGTTTCGGAGATATTGTCTTTAAATCTTGTGGTGTTCATTAGAGTTATGTAACATTAACTGACAATTTGTTTAAAAATAATTTCTAGGGTATCAATGTCAGGCACAAAGTTCGTGAGCTGATCGATTTTATTCAAGATGATGAGAAGCTAAGAGAAGAGAGGAAGAAGGCTAAAAAGAATAAGGATAAATATATTGGTGAGAAATTAAAAAATGATTTTGCATACATGGACATAATATCTATTCACATGTTACAGTCGATAGTAAATTATTATTTAATATTTTATTGACAGGTATGTCCTCAGAAGCGGTAGTGATGGGTGCTAGAGGGGGATCCGCGGGAGGCTGGGGAGAGTATAGCGACAGGGGGACCACTTGGGGTAAGTAAAACTTATCTCATTAAAGTAATGCAATTTAATTTTTAAATTAATCTTAATATCGCGTTACACAGATGACAGTAAAGAAAGAAATGATGAAGAAGAGTATGACAGGGAAGACTCGGATGGTGACTATGGACATGCGCATAGGGAAAGGAAACCGCAGAAGTGAGTTTTATTATTATCTGTATATATTTAAAATCTGTCAGTCTGTCAAAATAGTTTTGCGACTGAGTTTTAAGCCTATTTCTAAACAATTAAGACAAAACTTTGTATACACCTTTGGATGTCAGAACTAGGATTTGGATGTTTTACTAAATATAATATGGCAGACTTACCAAGATGGTGGACTGAATTATAATTACACTTATACAATATGGATACCAAGTATAGAGCTTTACATATTTGTTTAGTTTGGTTATTAACAAGAAATGTCTTATTAAATCCAATATGGCGGACTTGCCACAATGGTGGAATGAGTTATAATTGCACTCATATAATAAGGCTTTACATGCTTGTTTGGTTTGGATATTGACAAGAAATGTGTTATTAAATCAAACATGGCTGACTTACTAAGAAAATGGAGCAAATTCTATATGCAAACCCAATTTGGGAAATATGGTCATATCAATAAAAAGGTTTGCTGCAAAGAAGACGAGAGAGCTTGAACTTAAAGTTTTTTAAGTAACCTTTAAGTGCTGACGTGGTTTAGTTTTGTCGTAGATGGTGAAGTGATGTCTCTTAGACGGCTTGATAAATAATGTTAATAGATTATTTCTATTTCCTAATTTGCACATTATTTACTTGTATTATGATCCGTTTATTATTTTATTATAAGAAAGAAAAAAAATAACATTTTCATATGAGATAAATATTTATTTGGTACAAGTTAATATGTATAGATTAGTTTATAAAAAACAGAACATTTTGATATAACAATTAACTTCTAATTTAATGTTTTGAAACCTATAGATAGATGAAATTAAAATTATTTTATTTGCGTAAATTTTGAAAATACGAAAAAGAAATTACTTAAAAAGATGATGATTTGAGTAAATATAAATAAAAATTTAATATATGTGATTTAGTAAAAATATAATATAGTTAGCTCATGAGCATCAATTGGTTTTCGAAAATACACAAGGAAGAGACTTGTATCCTAAGATACAGGCTCGGCCTAGTTTAGATACTAGATAGAACTCTAAACCACTTGTAATTGATCGATAAACAATGATTGTTAAAAATTATTAGTCGAAATTAATTTAGTTCATAGTTCTTGTGGTTAAACTTCTAAGTTGCTTATTTCTTGCATCATTCTTGTTTAATTTTATTTCTACCCACATTAGAATTTATGAAATACGTAAGACTTAGATGTTTTAGTGTTTTTAAGGAGTTATTATAAAGTGTTTTTTGGTTTCAACAATAAAAACTTATTATAAATTCTAAAAGAATAAAAAAAATTAAATTCAGTAATAAAATATTACCCTTTAAAATCTCCCCATTTCCCTAAATTTTTGGGAAAAATATCTAAGATGAAAAGTAAATGGGTGAGCGAGCGAATGAATGCATAAGCTTGCGTAAAGAATCATTGAACTTATTTATATATTCCATAAGCTTCTAATAGATGGCGCCATAAGTCATAGACCTGAACATGTTATCTAGGTTGTGTCAGCGTCCAATAGATGGCGCTGTAAGACTTTAATACTTCGTTAACTAGTTAATTAGAGAAGGTTTTGTTGAGTGGGACATTAATAGCCTCTAACACATTTTTTATTAACCATAAACGCTTCTGTGTTATAAAGTTTTTATAACTTGTTCACACGTGTTCAGATTTAGTATCCAGATTTTTTTTCAATTATAATACTTTTACTAGAACGATTTACCGTATGAGTTACGTCATTCAAAATCCTTATATATTTAAAAAACTGTTAAAGAAACATTATTCGGCTTTTCGGAGACACTAATTAAAATTTATTTAACTATATGTCGGCGGGTACGTTAGGATAATATTCAAACACTTGCGTGTAGTCATTCATAGTTGGCAGAATAATAATTGCTTCCGTTCATTAATTAAATTTTAGGCTTACGTATACTAATTTAGGCTTATTGTTAAATTAATTTTTATGGCTTAATTAATTAGCTTCTTGCAAGGAATCAGTTAGATAGTCTTGGACCGAGTAATAACGTTTTTTAAGCAAGAAATTTGTCAATTTTTGTTTAAAAGAATGTTTATCAAGATTTTTATCCGCCAACGAATTTGGAAGGTTATTATATATTTGAGGCGCCATATTATAAAAACTCTTGCCAAAGAGTGAAGTGTTATGAGTTATATAAACCAATTTATTCTTTCGGCGTTCACTTTCCGAAAAGGTAAATAATTCTATGTTTCTTTTTATAAACATCAATACCTCAAGAATGTATAAGCACGGGAAAGTAAGAATCTTAAATTTGTCAAAGTATGGTTTGCAGGATTCAGAGGATTTTAAGTGACTAATAGCTCTTATACATCTTTTCTGGCATTTGAATACTCTTTCCCGATCCGTGGAGTTGCCCCAAAATATGATGCCAAACCGTATATTGGAGGTAACGTATGCATTAAAGGCTGTTATAACCGCAACCTCGTTGACCACTTTAGAAAGCATGTATAATGCGAAAGAGAATTGATTCAGTTTAGTACAAAGGCTTTCTATATGATCATTCCAATTTAGATTGTTGTCTATGTTGAGGCCTAAGAATTTAGTAGTACTCGTTTGGAATATTCTTTTATTCTGATATTGTATGTCAATCATTTTTTTAATGTCATATTTATTTGTAAATGTCATAACTTTTGTTTTGTCCAAATTTATAGTCAAATTATTATATGTCAACCAGTCAATTATATTTTTTAATGTATCATTTATGTCATCTAAAAAGGAATCTTGATTATCACATACAAAAATGACTGTACTGTCGTCCGCAAATAATACCATATGATGGTTAGTGATTCTAGGGAAGTCATTAATATATGCGTTAAACATTAAAGGCCCCAAAATGCTGCCTTGCGGAACTCCAGATTTTACTAATTCTGAGTCAGAGTTGTGTAATACTTCGGTTTTATCCGTGTCCGACAGTCTGGTTATTTGAGTAATTTGTTGTCTGCCCGTCAAATAGGATTTTATTAATGATAAACAATTACCTCGTATGCCATATATTTCTAGTTTTTTAAGTAGTATCTCATGATCTACATAATCGAACGCTTTCGTTAGATCCATAAAGAGCGCACATACGTATTTTCTTTTATCCATATTAGACATTACTACTTTTAGAAAATTATATATCGCTAAATTAATACTTTTATGTTTTCTGAAGCCAAATTGCACATCAGTGAAAATTTTATTTTTTTCGAAATAATCATATATATTAGAGTAAATATATTTCTCTATAATTTTTGAAATATTCGATAGTTTTTAGATTTTTTATGCAGGTAATGCATGCTTAACTTAGTACGATATAATTACTGTGGACTAGATATTATTAAATAACCTTAAAAGTATTATAATTATCAACATGTTGATTGATTATTGAATAAAAATATTGGGGGAATTTAATTTTATGTTTGAAACTTTTACTGTGCGCATAGAGATAAAATAAATCCAACTCCATAATTATTTAGCATTCTAGCTGGAATAGTGTAAAAGGGTTGGGCTTCAGCCACTGTTTATCCAAAATATAGTATAATATAATCAGAAGTGAAGAAATGGAATCCGACGAAAAATCAACAGAGCCGGGCGAAAATTTGCTTAGGCCAGCGGAATAAGTGGCTGATGCCCAGACCGGATAGCCCTTCCATTGTCTATAACTGTTTTGTCTGCATTAATGGTATTTTATAAATGTCTGCTAAATATACCCTACTAATAGTTTTGTATGAATTATTAAAAAAAGCCTCAAATAAAGTTCTTGGGTTCTACCAAAGTATTTCTTATTTATATTGATTTCCAATTCGACGTTTCTAAAATATGACATTCTAAAACTTACTAAGCATACTATCAATAGTATTATGAAAAAGCTAAAAAAGTAAATAACGTTGCGCTCAAGTTGAGTTAGTAGATTTATTAAGTAAAGGAATTTTGAAAAGAGTGACATTGAGTTTCGTGACAGCTCTTCTGAACTGTATTCCGAGCTGTCAGGCTGGTAGCTTCAGACAAATAGACTGACTAACCTATTTTGACGATTCATTATACAAAACAAGTAATATTGGAAATAGAATATCGTCTCTAATCATCATAACAAAAATATCAACGAATTGTAATAATTTTCCCTAATGCTTACAATTCATAAAGTCAGCAATTTACCTTTTTTCGTTTTCGTAAGCAGCTGTTGCCGTACTTATTAAGACGCACCTGTCAATCTTCGGTACCAAATTTTTATTTCAAAATCCCTCCTCATCTCAATCGCTTCAAGTATTGAGACATTTCTGTCTTATTTTAGCATATTTATTTAGGACCAGCCGTCGGAAAACAAGAGGCCGAAATTTACCAAATGAAAAAGTTGATTGGTTCTGTTTATGGGTATATTGGATATTTTATTTTGTATTTGCATGTTTAACTAAAGTTACAATTGCTAGCAATATTTTTGATAGCGAGCGCTATTAGATTTTTAAAGGTTCATGTGAAGCTGTAATATATTTGTTGTTTTGCTTAACAGTAAGTCAACCTAACCTACCATAGATTAGGTTAAATTAATATTTTGTATTACAGTCCAACAGTGTAGGTGAGAGCTTCTATATTTTATTAGAATAATTCTTTAAACTTGCATCTGGGACTTAAATACATTGCAATACGCTCGTATAAACATTTGTGAATATCTTATTCAAAGTACAAGTTTTGACTCAACTAAAACATTAAGAGAAACAGAGAGCTTTCTTTTATCAAGTCGGTCCAGTCCTCCATCAACACATTCTAAAAACAAGAGCCGAATAGGTAATTCAGAGTCCAATCCTAAATAAACAAAATTCTGAATTTCGTAAGGGTGTCCACACTTCGATTTTCGATTTCGCCCACTACATTAATTCGACTGTTCATTATAGATGCCATCAAGTCGGCCGTTAACGAAGTGCTCCGCAATTAAAGTCGCCGCTGATGTCACCCCTGGTCTAAGGAGCTCCTTGAGCCTCTTTAACAGGAGGATACCTTGAGACGAAATTGAAAAAGTGATTTGTGATCAGCGGTGCGGAGTCATTGTCATCAATTTTTTATAAGATCCTTCAAGATAAGATTATTAATGCGTTGGTGGGAAAATACACATTTTTGAGTTTTAAATATTTATAACCTAACAACTACTCGCCTTCGCAACGCGCTGAAGGGTCATATATAAAGGTGGTACTTAACAAAAGTTGATGTTTCCGATTTTTGATAATTTTGTATATAAGTATATCCTCGGTATGAACACAAAATTGCATGTAGCATTATTTCGGATTATATTTATTAATTGAAATCAAATTAAATTTGATAAATAAAATACTTGTATTTATACATTAATAAATGAGCTATTTAAATATATTTTTGAGTATTCAATTTATATGTTATTTCTCTCAAAAAAGTTACTTTAAATTTTTAAAAGTCGTTTTTAATAAATTTAAATGTATCCAAATTTTTTAATTTATTTTTATTAAATAACTAATATTATACAGATTATCCTGACAAAATCTTATAATGAGATAATTAGCCATTAAAGAGATATATTAATTAAAGTAACTAAAGGTATCAGGCGTTTTACCTCTCTATGGTCAGCAGAAAATTCATTGAAAAGAAATCTTGCTAATATTATAAATGTGAAAGTTTGTATGTCTGGAAGTTTAGATGTTTGGCTGAAAGGATTTCAGTGAAATTTATAATAATTATTTAATGAATATACGATGCAAAGTGCATCGAACTATTGTTTAAAATACACATACTTCTGCCAAAATGGTTTCTTGAATTTAAGCTATTAACTTATGAATGATTAAAAATGCGATAAAATTTTAAGTGATGACGATATGCTAATGCATTCTAATGCATACCGTCAACACTTAAAATCTTATCGCATTTTTGATAGATAGGTATCATTTATAATTAAAATTAATAAGAAGATAAAAATTGGTGTAGTTTGTAGATTACAATTTTAAATTTACATTATATATCAGTGGTACTCCATTAATTTAACTAAAGAAGGCCCTGTGTAAGTTAGGTGAGTGACCGGAATATTGTAAGTAATGGTAAGTGAAGGCAAATTGCTAATTGAAATGTAAGTCCATACTCGTGTTGGCTCATTTAAGGGCAAATGCTCACTGTACGAAAATTTTAACTTTTCTTATATATAAAACAAAATGCGCATAGAATAAAATAATTACAAACCACAAATCCTTTTAAAATATTTTGTACAAAAATCCTCGACAATAGTTTTTGAATAGGAATCTAAAAAACTATCGTAATCATTTAAAAATCTACTTCTATATCTCTTTAAAGTACCTAGGTATTATAAATAAGTAAACAGAATATTCACATACGAGAGTATTTACGAGTCTTAGTACAATCAAGTTCGCATTTTACGGTGAGTGCCTGCCTCTATGTGGAACAAGCGAGTCACTGAGTAGAGTCAAGAAGCTAGACGCATTTAGGATTTCAAAAAGAATCTCGTTCTCTTTCACATGACTTGTTTGAGAGTTTCTTTATAATCTAAATACTTTTTTCACGTTTAATTGTTATATCCCAAAAAATATTAAGTATAGAATTCATTGTTTTGTTGAATTGTAGTCGAATATCTAGGTAAGTATAAAAAAATCGGCTAAGAGCGAGTATAAATTTGATCTTATAACGGTAGCTATTTTCATTTTGAAGTACGGAACCCTAAAAAGTAGTAGAGGTAATGGCCGCCTCGAATTCTCTGACACTGTGTATGTTTTGTGACATTGCCATAGGATTGTTCTAATTCTATACTATCTAAAGTGTTTAGATAACTCTTGAAGAATATTCCGTTCCATACCCAACTTGGGCAATTTAAAGTACTTTTGAGTGCACTTATATTCTTCTTACTCTTAAAACCCAATGGGGCGGCATAATATGTACTAGATTAGATGATCAGGCAGGCAATATCTTAAAATTTCCATACTATCTATATGAATCCACATTGCTGTATCAAAGTTTATTTAAAAAATGGGATTAAATTGCTGATCAAAATTTTAGCAAAATTATTTTTAATTGGTATATGGTAAAACGATCCCTAAAATATGAAAAAATCTCCGCGGGGTATAAATATTGAATAATATATAAATATTAAATAACCTACGTCTTTCATTTAAAAGCAATATGCATAAAAGCAATTAAAAAACTCAATCAAAATTATTTTATATTTTAACATTCGTTTTAATCTACGTTTTCAAATTCAAAGTTCAAATTTTTCTTCAAAATTGGAATTCACATTTACTTATTGAACGTCTGAATGTACTTTACTACTCTATCGGAAACGGGCTCAAAAACCTCAGCGAGACTATTTTATTTTGGATAGGTATCTAAATGGATGGATTTTTATTTATTTAATTTTTATAACAAGAATATTTTTTAAACCTTAAGAAAGTTTGGAGTAAACGTGTTATTCTCAAGACGTGACATCGTCCAAAAATATTTAACGTTATTATTAAACCTTTGTCACACACACTTTTTTTTAATAACTTTTAAAAATTATCATGTATGCCTTAAGTGTGTTATTCCCTATTATTCCCAATCAAACAAGGAATTTTAATAATAACAATCCGTTGCATCATGTTCCAAGTTCCTAATTAAATAATATTCATATGTTCGTTGCATTCGAGTACCCGCATAGCTTGTACCTACCACGGACTTTTGTAACATACAAACACATTTTGTAATTAGTGTAACTAATGGAGTTTATTAGACACATCAGGCTATTTACACACAATTAAATATAGGACGCTTAATGGATATCAGCCATCTGCTCTCGAAATATAGTAAACCCTCAAATTATTATGGCAGATGTAGAAACTCGTTTAACATAACATCAAAAATATATATGCTAAACCAGGATAAGAAAAATCCGAACTATCCGATCCGATTAATAATAACATATCCGATTAACAACAACAACACTTATAATATTATAAAGTTCTTGATTTGATTTGGCCTGTTTTCATTACATCAGTCATTTTACATACATATATTTATTCTAATAAAACCGGCTAGATTTGATTAGCCTACTTTAAGATTTATTGTTTTAATATTATCTTATTCCTATAAATACTATTATTAACAAATTGTTGTATTGAACTTGGCTCTCATTTTTTACATTTATGTTTTTGGTGGGATATCATTAGTTTTTGTAAAAAAACTAGGTTGGTATTGAAATTTAATGTTTATATATGCTTGTAACGTTGTTACGGTTCCAACGCAGCAATAATAAAAATATTTTGAAAAGGGACCCCCATTTTCATTTTTGGATTTTTTCCTACGCTTACACACAAATAACAATCCTCATCCCAAATTTCACCCTTCTAGGTCATCTGGAAGTAGGTTAGGTTTAGGTAAATTATGTCTATATATTTTTATAACCGTTTGAGTTAGCTTCATGAAATTTTAGCTTCTAGATATCCTTATGCATATAACTAAACACATGTAATTTTGTGTTTACGTTAAAGAGGTTTTGAGTAACAGACGAGTCAAAAGTGGCAACAAGTGGTTCGTGTAATATTACACTTACTACTTTGCTTGAACTTGGCTTGACACCCTGCCGCGTGTCTAGATGATTACAGCGCAATGGAACAAACGAACTAACCTTTGTATCCCGCTGGAAATGTACCAATTTTGGGATTAGTAGTATGTCATCATCATGAGATATTTATTTAAGATTACAAATTATATGCTTATAACATTTCATTTCCATCTGTTAAGGTATGTGAATATAACCCTTATACCCCACAGGAACCGAACTTTTTTCTGGGATAAAAAGTATGTCAAAAAAAAAACAAAATTTAGTT
>JAOPUB010000006.1:1962533-1976490 GCA_027564055.1 Neptis clinioides
TACAATGAGAAATTATAATTAAAATTAACCAAAATCGTTTAAAACTGAAAATATAAAATAAAAAACAAAAGCGTCACTCCAATGATGTTATCCCGCCATCTTGCGAACCCCGTCTCCCCCGAAAATAATAAATTCGAATCAAAGTTCGATATTTAAAAATCGTCCCATGCGCCGCTTGACACTAATTGTTATTATAATAATATTGAAAATATCTGTATGAAGGTTTTATAACTGTTACAATCTGCACGTTAGGAATATGTATAAATATGAAATGAAGAGAGAATACGAAAAGGAAAATAAATGTATAGCAGGACTAGCAAGTTTTAATTTGTCTATACTGATATTATAAATGTGAAAGTAACTCTGTCTGTCTGTCTGTGTGTTACTGGAACATGTTTATCACGATTTGGTGTTGCTATATTAAGTAGTAATTATAATATCGCCTTTTTTTCCTACTAAATCACGCTTAAACACTCAACCGATTTTGATGAAATTTGTTACAGAGATAGATTAGATCTCGGGAAAGGACATATGCTATAGTAAATCTCGATTTATTAAGTAATAAATAAAATATCGCAGTTTTGTTTACTATTATCTACTTAACTTACTGCACCGATGGTTCGGTTCGGCTCGGTACGGTTGGGTTCGTTGAATCGTTTTTTCAGTTTGTTTGGTTTGGTTCGGTTCGGCTGCTTCGGTTTGCTCGGTTTGATTCCGTAGTTCGGTTAGTTCGTTTGGTTCGTTTTCATTGTTTGGTTTTGTTTGATCGATTCCGTTCGGTTTTGTTCGTTCATTCGTTCAGCTCGTTCATTCGATTGTGTTATACTCATCTTAATTGTGTAATGTAGGCATGTGGATTATTTTTTACTTTAAACACCCGAAGCGAAGCATAGTAAATAATAATAGACTAATAGGTAAAAGGACTTGCGAGTCTTGTTTCAAGACCAAAACCACATCCGGGAGAATTGGCGACAATGCACCTGGTCATGCAACACTGCCTAAATCTTGTCGTGTTCTTGAATTAGGGCAACACTTACCTGTGTTCATATAGATTGGTCAAGTAGTTTTAGCGAGATGTGCATACAAAGATAAAGACACACAGATATATATCAGAAAAAATATTTTTGCGTCTATTAGTGATATTAAGATTCTCCACATTTTTTTATGTTATAATAAAAATAAAATAAAAGGAACTTTGGTGGTGCTAACTTATTATGTACTAGTATAGATGGGCGATAGCTTCACTGGTGTATTTTAGTTCTCACGGAACTCAATTTTTTTTAAACTAAAGTAGATACATAAAATATTATATTTTAAACAACAGTAAAGAAAAAATTGGTTCAGTCATTTCAGGTTTAAGAACAAACAAACAGGCAGACCGACCGAGATTTTTTTTAAAATATGATTTTTTAAAAGTTTAGTACCGTATATAAAGTATACATATGAATTTAGTGAAAAGCTAGTTTACAAATAGACACTTTAATTTTATTTATGTATAGATTAAAAATTGTTCTTTATTTGGCTTGTTTACAAGAAAGTTTGAAGAACATCTTAGAGAAAAGCAAGTGATCAAAAATACACTCTATTTTCTTATGATCGCTTCGAATCGTGTGAAGGCGTGAACAACTCGCATCTGGCTTCTAGTATTATAATTATATTTTGTAATCTCAAAGAATGTGCTTCTAACCTAAGGCTTTTATTTTAAATCGGTTCAATAAGAAGTATTCAGTCATCGTTATAGTATTTAAATAAAACAGAATCATAAGTATAATCATATAACTTTATATTTTATAACAAATATAGAACTGCATACTGAAACAGTACAGTGGATGAAGAAATAATTATTTACAATAGATTTATTAAAGCTATTATTAATTTAAATAATACATTTTCTTACAAACTTTATTTACATTAAAATCTTAAGTACAAAAAGTTTCTTACCAGTCATAAATAAAGGCAGTTGATTCATTAGTAACACCTAATATATTTATGTATAAATCTATTTACAATGTTATAAGAAAACCTCTATATTTAATAAATAGGACGGAACAAGTTTACAATGTGTATTATAGAAAAATAATATCTATAAGGCACTCTTGATCAAAAATATGACTATTCAATAAGACGTAGAGCTGCTATCAGGCCTCAACTGTTTTGTTTGAACATCATCATACGCTATGGTAAACACACTTTTTTTCTCCGTTATTGGTAATCTTTTAATATTGCCAGTTTGCTGAACTAGCGTGCTCATGGCAATACCTGAATCATTATCTTCAATTTTAGACGTTTTCACCCTTTGATTTACTTCAGTCACAGGATCTCCACCAATGTTTATCTTAGAAACATGAACTTCCGCTCCAGTTTTTTTACTATCGTCATATTTCGCTGATATTGATATACTATGTGTTAACGCACTTTCAGAAATATCCTGCTTCTCTTTGTTTTTTACATCGTCTTGATTAACATAAATTGGTTGCTGTTCTAAAGATTGCCGTTTAGGTAAAGCAGGAGCATTAGATGGACCTCCTAGGTATTTTGGTATGTGTGTTGGTTGTATGTAACAAAGTGGATTTTGATTTTCATATTGATGTTCGTATCTATGTTCAGAATGTTGAAGCAATGGGTGAACATCAGGCAGAGGCCCCTCTGGGACAGGTGTGACTCTTCCTTCTTTTAGCAAACGTGGATGAATAAACTCATTTTCTTTTTCTTTGAAGTTTTTTTTTGGCTCTCCAACTTGGTTTTGAGATTCTTTGCTTACAATTTTACCGTAGCGTCCTGTTTTTTCCTGAGGATCTTTTTCTGTATCATTTTTTGTTTTAGACGGTCGTTTGGGTTTATCAGGAGCTACTTTTTCTGGTGCAGGTGGTTTGGAACTTACATTTGTCTTTTTACTATACCATTGCATATATCTAGGTAAACTCTTTTGAGTAGGTTTTGATCCGTCACTTTGTTTAATTGATTCACTTTCTGTATCCTTTTTTGAAATAGTTTCGCTGCTCTCTTCTTTCTCTGTTTTTGTAACTTTATAATTTTCTTTTTCATTCAAATCACTTGTTTTCAGTATTTTATTTACTTCATTGGCTTGGTCGCGGTCTTCGGTAGAGGAACCTTGACGTGAAAATATTAAATTACGTTGATCTTTACCCGCAGAACTACTTGCACTTTGAGTACTTTTACTGCTTTCATGCTCTTGAATAAATTTCGCTGTTCTAATCTCTTCACCTGAAGTGGGCAAATCATGTTCAATTCTTTTTTTATTGCTGAAATTACTAGAGCCTGCCTTTCCATCGAGTGAATCTGAAATCTCCAATAAAATTTCTCGTCTTAATTTTGGTTTCCTATCGCTATCAGCGTTTTTAATTTGGGTCGAACTTACAGTTTCATTCTTCGAAGTCGTAACCGTACTTTTTGTAATATCACCATAATGTTTCACTCTTTCTTCTCTCTCATTTGTTTTACTAATTTTAACATGTTTTTCACTTTCTAAAGAAGGCGATGCGTCGCTTTCCTCAATAATGGGAGTCTTTATTTTTCTTTTTATTTCATAAACTCGTATACTTCGCCTAGGATCTTTATATTTAATTTTTTTCTTATGTTTCTTCTTTTTTATCCACGCTACTTTTTTCGTATAATCTGTTGGTTGAGATTCATCCTCGCTGTATGAATCATTGTCACTTCTAGATTTTCTCTTTACTTCATTAAGTATATGTGGATCTGTCTGCGTACCGATATGACATTCTGTTTGTGTAGCCATCACAGAATGTCCCGGTAAGCTTTGAGTCTCTAATTTACTTTCAACCTGTGATGCAGTTTCTTGATTTTGCAACATTCTTTCCCTTTCAATCAATATTTGATGAAGAAGCTCATTTTGTTTTCGTAAAGAAGATTCTAATAATTCTTGATGGATAGATGATTTATTTTGCATTTCCAATAAAGCGTTTTGCAAATAATCAGATTTCAATGGAACTGTACCGGGAACATCAGGTTGCAAGTTAGAATATTCATGCAATTGGTTTTGTATCTCACGACCAAGCTGGGACCTCTGACCTACACTTTTACCATCTTTATTAGATACATCATCTAGATCAGTTATTTTATTCATCCTTTCTCTTATATTGCTTGCTTCCTCTCCTTGTTCTCGGATAAATCTTTCCATTAGAAGTTCTTTTCCGTTATCGACAACTACATATTGGGTTTGTGGAATTAAAGTAACCGGGCGTTGTTGTTGGTGAACAGGAAGGTTGACATATCGTTCTTCTTCATTTTTACCTCGGGTGACAAGTCTTAAAATTTCAGTATTGCCTTCTTTTATAAAATATTGGTCTCTGCCTAGGGAAGACGGGGCATGTTTATCAAATTCACGTTTTAACTTATGTTCATCTTTTTCATGTATGTTTCTATCAGCTTCAGCCTTGTGAAATCCAACTTCAGAGCCTCGTTCAATTTCATGCCTTCGTAAAGAATCATTATCTTGTTCTTTATGTTGGTAGTGTAATGTTGCTATTCTATCATAACCATTTTCTAGATCGTCTATATATTCTTTATGTTTATTTGCAAAGGCTTCCTGAAGTTGCATTTCTTTTGTGTAAATAATATTTGGTCCATCCCTGAAAAATATATTATTTTAAAGTTTGAATTTTGCAGTAGTAATATCTTAATGAATTAAAGCAAATAGATATAGAATTATTTGTTAAATCCTTAAAATTTTTTTTCAGACTGTTAATATAAGATTTAATCTTATATAAGGAAATGAATTTTTTTTTACCTTTGTCGGATAGATTTTCTTGAATCATCATATTTATAATCATTATCAGTAGCAGCGTGAACGAATTCTTGTCTTAAATCTCCGGGTGTTGAAGCTGGCTTGCTTTCTTTCCTAAGGTTTCTCTTATTGAATTTCCATTGCGTCGGTTTTGTCCGTAAGTCTGTCTGTTCAGCACTCCATGCTTCCCGTCTCCTCCATTCAGGTTGTATTGTATTATTTTCTAAATTTTGCGTCGACTTGTTTTCCCTCCCAACTCCCTTGTCTCGTACCACTAAACGCACGTCGTCCTCTGTGGAGTTGACACGTATCACTCTTTTCCTAGAATTTATTAATGGATTTCTATGTACCTATCTGCTTTATGTTATTTTTTTAAACAAACATGGAATATGTGAAAGTGCTATTTCTCTACTTTTGTGTAATTTTACGTGTGTGCGTATTGTAAATTTTATTATGTTAATATATCAAGATAGTGTTTTGGCAGCTTGGTATTTTAAAATTATATGCTGAGAATTATAACAATATAATATAATTTATCCACATGGTAAAGATACTGTAATATTTATTTCTATGTATAATTAATTATATTATAATATCTTTAGGGTATGCGAGGCAGATTATAAATATAATTATGTAATATTATAAGCGTATAAATATTTAATTTTAATGGTTATTACCTTGGTGGCATGTATAAGGGACAACCTTCGCATATACAGCAACATATAAGAAGAAGTAATACTAGAGCTATTAATATTGCTAACAAAATTAGTAGCCAGAATAGTAATCGGCTTTCGGCTTTATATATACCCTGCAACAAAAAAATGAGAATTTAAATTATAAACTATTAAAATAATGCATTATTTAATACTGCAACATTGATACATAAAACGAACAAAGTTTCTCACCGAATCATTATCTTCAGTTTTAGAGGTTTGTTCCTTAATAACTGTATTTGATGTGTAAACAGTCATATTTTTAGCTAATTGTTCTTGAAGTTTTGCTACGTTAATGGCACCGCTGCCAGCCATTCGTACGACTGCAATGACTACGCTTCTGAAAATAGAAAATTTTTAATATAAAACGAATCCTATACGTTTACTAAGTTAGTAATATAGCAAAATATTTAATGTAGGGATTTAAAGTAATAAGTTGTTGGGTAAAGTTTAATAATTGTCCTTACTTTTCTTGACTAGAATCTTGGCCACTAAGATCCGGCGTTCCATTATCTCCTTGATAAGGTTTTACATCTACTATTGTTACTTTACCTCCTGAAAGTGTACTTAAAACTTCTTCTAACTTCTTTCTATCAGGATTAGCACCAGGGACTATAAAGGACATAGTCCTTGTTTTACTTTCTGGAGGGTAAATTTTAACTATTGTGGTTGAAAAGAGTCTTGGCACTCCAAGATCATAGGCTCTAATGGTTAACATATAAACTTCGCTTTCATCATCCTCAGATTGGCGTTTTATTCTATGAACATTTTGTTTCTTGGTTCGTTTTAGTGTTTCTAGAAGATACAATTCACCTGAAAGAAAATATAGCTTTATTAGTAAAATAAAGACAAAAGAAAAAAATTGATTTTTTAAAATACAATAAGTAATATTCTAAAATATAAATAACCAAACTAAACAGCAAACATACCAGTATCTTCATTTATTGCAAATTTTCCATCGCTATTTCCTTCAGTAATTTCATATTTCACTATACTATTTGGTGGCTCTGCGTCTTTATCAACTGCCTTTACAAATGCAGCCGAAGTAAAATTATTTAGACTCGGCGAGAGAACAAATTCATACAATGTCCTTTCGAATTCTGGTGGGTTATCATTTACATCTAATAACTTAATAATTAATGGCACTGTTACTCTTAAACCTATACCGTCATTATCTCTAGCCTCTACTAAAAAATGCAAATCTGGCATCGCTTCACGGTCGAAGCCATGATTATTAGTCGCTACAGTTATCAATCCTGATATAGGATCTAGGTTTAGCGACGTATTCAAATATCCTAATATGGCAGTATATTGAATTTTTCCAAAAGCTCCTGTATCGACGTCATCTGCTTGGACTTGCACAACTCTTGTACCAGCTGTTACATTTTCTGGTAGCTCAACATCATAAGAAAGCGCCAGAAATACGGGTGGATTGTCGTTAACATCATTTAAATATATTGTTACATTTGCTATTGCTGATAAGTTCGTTGCTGGACCTAATTCTTGCGCTAAAATCTGAAAAAATAAAATTAGAAAGGTTTAGTAACAGTATTCAGGCTTTAAATATCTTGTTTTTTTATATTTGCTTAATCCTCTTCGCCTTGATCCCTTGAGTTAGTAAAATATAAAATTTATATAAACACACCTGAAAAACAACTGATTTGCGAGCTTCGAAATCCAGCATGGTATTATCCCGAACTTTGATGATGAATTGCGCATGTCTCTCTGCGACTGTTGGAGATATTTCGAAGGTTCCGTTATTTCCCACCAGTGAGAGGGAGAAAACGCCATTTTTTCCCGCGTCGTTGTCATTAACTTGCGGAATGTACGGATCGTTGAACACGAGTGCTGTACCTTGCGGTGCGTTTTCGTCCAAATACGTAATGTACCTGGAATATAATGTCAATTGTACATTAAGACATACATAGTTAGATACTAAATATTTTTATGGAATTTTTATAATAATAAGGTCAATTTTTATATTATCCGCTAATTCTTGATAGATCTATAAGTACAATAGATATATTACTCTCCGACACCTCATCCTCAGGGGAAATAGATTTTATAAAAGTCGATTACCAGTGTTATGTTTTGGTTACGTACAAATCGTTTAAGCAGATATTAAACATATAGGTATTTCTTAATATTTTTTCAATGTCCACCAAAACTATCCATACATTTTTATAATTTTATTATTCATATTTCTTGTTGTAAAACCAAAAAACAAAGGAAATATTTTGTAGTATCAAGTTTAAAATAAATAAATAACTTACGACTCATTTTCAAAGTACGGTGGTGAATTATCTCGTTCAGGTAATATAAACGCAAGTTGTACAGTCGACGACATTGCTTCAGGTTCTTCTCTGGATAGCCGAACTTCTTCAGCTACCACAGTGAGAAGTATTGGAGCCCCTGCATGAGATATTGCAGCAATCTCCTCAATAGGCCTCTCGAGAGTAACTTCACCTGGAATAAGAATTGGAATATTTTTTATATATTTATATTCATTTTATTTTAATTATGTTTATTTTGGGTTTATTCATTTATAGTATCTTATATTACAACTTTATGGGAGTAAATTATTCATCCTGGATTTGATTCACGATACTCAAATTAAAAAAAAATAAAAATTAAGCATGTTGTATTTAGGTATACGACTGTTTGTGTCCAATAAATTGTTTTTTTTAGTGAAAATAACAGCAATTTAAATATTATAGTATAGAAAAAACTTTTCTTTAAATACTTTTATTTGTAATTATAATTTGCAGAGGTGATTTGAACAAAAGTTCGATTTCGTTCCATTTTTATGTAACAGCGCCATCTTTACACGTTTCAATAAAAGAAATTCCTTACCCTTCGCTTTGAAATAAACTCTCATCCTCAGAGCTCAAGTACATACTTTGATGAGTCACCGAAAGATGACGCTACTGATTACAAATTTACTCTAATTATATTTCCTGTATTACGAACTGTTTTTATAAAATAATATTCCAGTGAAATGTATAAAACATACTCATATTTAGTAATAGTTAGATTAACATATGACCTAAAACATGCATTGCGTATTCCATAACGTATAACCTAGACAGACCTATAGAATAAAGGTACCCATTAAAATAAACTATGAACGACAATAACACCTACATAAGTTTAGCTTACAAAGGGAAATTATAATGAATCATTTGGTATTTACTAATGCATACTAGAGATTAATGACTAATGAGATGCAATCAAATATTGATATTCTATATAATTATTTTTTAAAATATCATAATCAATTTTTATACTTATTGTACTATGTATGTGTATTTATGTATATGTATACATACTATACATATACATAAATACACATACATCAATCAAAAATTTTTTTTTACTTTTAGCATACATTACAATTCAAATAAATAAAATTATTTATTAGTCCTTCAAACAACTATCGGTTATAAAATAGCATAATTCTTGTATCTTTTTTTCATAGACAAATTAACTAAAAACTTAAAAAGTGGTCAAAATACTTTTGGATAATATGTCTTGGCACTCAATTGCTATTTGTTTATGGGTAAACATAAATTCTACAAAAAATCGTAAAATATGGTTATAAAGTAAGATTGTATGATAGAGTACGGTTGTCAACCCTTGTCTTGTCGAGCTTGTTATTGTTTTAGGCCAACAAAAAGCATTCTTCACCCGTCTCTGAATAAAACATTATGATGGCCATGTTTCGTCGAGGTGACGAGGTATGTATTTTATTGCTAGACGTTGTCGCGTGGAGGATGTGGGAGTTTTGGTCTTGAGAAATAGCTATATTGTGATATTAGAAAACATGAATGTTTTGCTTTAAAATATTTACCGAGACGTTTATTTTACATTTTCTTGCATTAAATTGTGATAGAAATATTATTCAGTATAATTTCATTAAACTGGCGCGCAGACTTTACGGAACATCAACAAAGATAAGAATTTAAATATTTAAGAAAATAAATACGTTGTGAAATTAAAGAAAAAAAAATCTCAATTACTAAGGAACATCAACTAAGTGACTTTTAAAATAATAAAAAAATAAAAAAACTAATACTTATTGCATTGATAGGAAAATAATAAAATAGTTACAAAACGAAATTAAACGTAAAATATTAAAATTCGAATAAAATGATGAGGAAAAATTCAATAACGCTGAAAATATTAAAACTTATTTATTTTTTCTTTAAACGTTAATATTTTTAGCAAATTACAATAACTGGAAAATACTTTTACAAGTTTTCTACTTTAATTGTAATTTTAAAAAGATGCTTGGATTGCAAATTAATATATATTTACAATTTTCCTGGATTCAATATAAAATAAATTCAGCCTCATTTAAACTACAGAAATATAGAGTTTTTTATTAATTTGAATAAAAAACATCTGTTACGTCCTTACTTGGTATGACGATAACATAAACGTACACAATTAAAATTAAATGCTGTTATATAATATATCTAAGTTGAAAGTTCTCGAACAATAGGTAATATTTAACAACGTGAGTGAGAGTGTAAAAAATTGACCCTAATTATTTAATTAGCATACAAAAGTGTTTCTTAGCGTTCGTATTATATCTTGAATGGCGTAGTGACAAGACTGTGTTCTCTCAATAATGTTTCATGATTCTCTTAATAAATTACGATGAATAGCCTACTTTTATGATACACAATATATATAGGTACCGACTTATAAAATTATTACTAATATTTTCCAGAAAATATTATCTTAAATACTTAAATTAAGATTTAAGCCAAACCATGTAGTGTAACTCAAATCATACGTATTATTTTATTTCCAAATTTTTTTTACAAAAATTTGTTCTAATAATTACTGACAAAAATATTTAGACAGTTTTCGTGAGATTAATAAAAACAGTTTTAGTCCAGAAAATACTTTTATTTCACAATTTATGTTTAACAAATTTAATCTATATATCTCTATAGCTATATTTTATTATAAAGTTTTGTATAATGACAATAATATTGGTAAGGTAAGTCAGTTTGACTTTACTCTCTGTCGTATAACAGTAGTAAGTAAATTATTATAGATTGTAATCCTATCCTATCCAACTATTATTATAGATGGGACAATTTGAGAGGATGGGTGGATGGATGTTTTGTTACTCTTTCACGCAAAAGCTACTGAACGGATTTTGATGAAACTTTAAAGTAATATAGCTTCATCAGAATGAGACATTGGATACACGTTATGAAGAGTTGTATAATTTGGCCATAATATAACATAATAAGTATCAAATAAGCAGAAATTTCTTTCTCATTTTTCAAATTTTCATAACTACACAATTTTCTTTTATTATTTTCAATAGTTACTTACATAGTAAATATAAATCCAGTAAACCGTTATAGTAATTGACAGAATCCTTTTACAATATATTTGCGTCAACAACAGTTACAATAACATATATCAGTTTTCCTCGAATAACTTTACCAAGAGTTTGTCTTTGACATGCGATCCATCGGCAACTCTTCAAGCGAAAATACGATATTGAGTTCCAGTTTATTTATCCAACATTTAGCGTTAAGTAACTTTTAATAAAAAACGTTCCTTCGAGTTTGCTTTAGTATTTCAGTATCTTAGCTTTGTATAAATTTACTTCTTACTATGTTACTATTATTATAAATGTGAAAAATTTGGATATTTGAATGTTTGGATGTTTGTTACTCAATTACGCATCAACGGCTGAATGGATTTCAAAGATACTTTGCATACAGATAGTTTATCATCTGCATTAATATAGTCTAAATTTTATTCCGGAAAAAAACAGAGTTTCCGGCGGATAATCTTACTATCTTACTAATATTATAAATGTGAAAGTTTGTATGTTTAGATGTTTGGATGTCTGTAACTTAATCACGCGGCTGAACGGATTTCATTGATATTCAGCACACAGATAGTTTATAACCCGGATTAACAAATAGGCTACTTTTTATCCCGCAAAAATTCAGAGTTCCCGGGGTAATACTTTTATTTAGCAACAATATATTGAGAATTAATGTTTTTTTGTTAAATCTAATCTAGTATTGTACATGGTAAACTGCACCTGAGCGAAGCTAGGGCGGGTCGACAAGTTAGTATATATAGTATAATTATTAAGTGAAGTGTCAGTTTACTTATAGTGCAGAGTGTGCGTTGCACACGGGCGTCGCCATGTGTTGTGATGACGATTTTTTTCTAAAAAGGAAAGAAATCCTTGGCGACGAAACCTTACATCGAGTTAAAGCGAGATTGTTTTTTACGCTGGATTTTATGATGAGCAAAAAAGAGGTAATTGACTTTTTTGGGAATTTATATTTTTATTTTATCTTATTTCATTTTAAAATTTACGTTGTATAGTAATATAGTATATAAAAATATTTCTTCCAAAATCAATGAAATAGAAGATTATTTGAAAACAATAATAAATACGTATAAATCTAGTAGTAGTTATATTTTATCATTATAATTTAACGGTAAGCTTAAAAGTATCTGTGAAGCGCAGTTGTCTACAGACTGAACAGTCGAGTGTGTATTGTCATGTCGTCTAGGATGCTATTCAACTAAATATCCCTTCATTATGAAAACTAAGCTAAGACAGTTCGATTGTTTACAATAGTGCGCTTGTACGGTAAACGATGACGTATGTTACTTTGCAAGTTATTGAAAACTAGCTAGCGACATCTTCTGTCTAGCTCAAGAATTATTACATCAAATATATAGAAACGGTTCATATTTTTGACTTATAGAATTGACAATTTTATATCTCTACATTAAGTAATTAATGGTTCTTCCCTTATGCATTTTTTCAGCCTGTCAATGTTTTATACTTGCTGACAAAAGTAGCTTTTGTTGATTAAAGATCAATATCAAAATTGGTTGATCAGCAAATACGTGCAGACAGGTTTACATGCTCTATTATTTCGCATTCGTATTTAAACCTGTAGATGGTGTCAGGATAATTTAATTAACAGAGATATCATTTTTATGGTTACAAGATAACTTATCGACATAACAATAAGACATTAAACCAATTTAGCGAAATACGCGATAATATAATAGAATCGTTCTGAATAAGCATTGGATTTGGATAAGGTATTTCATAATGAACAATTACGTCCCGGCAATTTAAAGGTTGTATTTAAATGTAAACGTCTCGTGATTGAACAATTCTATTTCTAAGGCACCGGTATTTATTCGCACCCAGATACACTGAACAAACTAATGTAAAATAAGGTATATTATGAAATACAGCGGCTTATTCTTTACAAACAATGCTGGTAGACCGACAGTGGGTATGGTCTAATGAGGTATTATGCGGCTTCGCAAAATGCTGGTCTAGGGCTAGGCACTCGATAAATTGATTTTCAACTCAGGCTACAGAGAACAGTAACAGTGTAAGAAAACATTATTAGACTCCGAGGTTTCCACATTAGAAAATAATTGAGAAAACTAATAATTAATTGTAAGATTAGAGAAAGCAGTTTATATTACAACTAGATATCTATGAAGAAGTTATTAACATCACTCATTAGGGAAATATGTTACATTTTATAAAGCCTGTGATGTATTGAGTATAGCGGTGATAGGTCATACTGCGTCATTCTTAATATTTTTTTAGTCTTACACAGGTTCTCTTGATAAAAAAATACCATCGGTTATTAAGGCCTTGTTACATTATAAATACTGATCCTTGTAGTAAATTTTAAGTTTCTTGATGTCTAAGTAATCAAGAATTTTATTGTAAGTTACATTAACACAAATTGTATCTTAAGTCCATAGACCTCTCCGAATAGTTGCTTTCACAATACAAATATTGTAGACTCGTTATCAAACGCTTTTAACTTAAAACTTCACAATTCCATCTGACATTTAATAAAGACTTAGCTGGATTTAATCCTATTTGATGCTTAACAGATTTAAATAGAGTTCGTTTCAGTGTGGTTTTAAAATTTCATTGAGTTCGTCAGTGCCAGGAAATAAGCACAGCTTAGTGGTTAATTGTCAAAGTTTGGGCTAGAGTTGTGTTTAAATTTGCTAAAATGACTGAAGTTATTTTGTGTAAATTAGGACACGCGATGTGGAATGATAAAAAGGGTTGATAAGTAAGAAGGATATATTTCGGAAGCCTGCGGACGTGGCTGATGCTATCAAACAAAAATAGTTTACATCATTGACCCACTAGTACCAATTAGAACGGAAATAGCACTTTAGAAATATACCAGACGAAGAACGAATGACTGTAATTCTCAATATATGGTAATGTCATGGTAAACAAGGACAAGTATTTAGAACTAGAAACAGAATTGTTTATGTAAAACATATATACACTTTGTGAATAGTGAAAGTTTATTATTATTTTTTATATACTAAAGTAACTACTTTAGACTTACTATAGACTTTATATCAGGTTAATAATATCGAGAAGCCGTAAAATCATATTGAAATAGCGTTTGTTACAGGG
>JAOPUB010000006.1:1977647-1988137 GCA_027564055.1 Neptis clinioides
AAGACAAGACAGATTTCGTTTTTATAATATTACGTATAAGTTAGTCACGATTTGTAACGAAAATTTCAACAAAAGAAACTATTGGAACAATTTTTTATAAAAATATATAAAATGTTGAAACTTTGTTTAAACGTCACTGTTATGTATATTATATTTATATAATACAGACTAACAAACAGCTAGTAGGCATAGAATATCTATTATGAATTCAAAGCAATTTGTTATATCTTGTTACAAACGAAAAACATTAATCCGTACCGTTATTTCATTATCACTATATAAAGACCTTTCGAACGAAAACTCTATAAATGTATGTAGCTCATACAGCGTTTTTCAATCTTTTTGAACACGGGACTACTTTGATAACATAAATCCTATGTACCTTATAAACAATATATGTTTAGAGTAGAATCATGTTTCTGGCGCCCCGTAGCAATGGTGAAAAAAAGTATTAAAGAGAAAACAATCATCCTGTAACCAAAGCCAATTCATATGTTGTGTACCAAAAACTTTTTTATTTTTAAACACATTTTTTATTTTGCCCCTAGTAAAAGCTTCTTAAAGCAAACACACAGTTTAAAAATAACCTTTGTAATCGAATCTGCACTTGCAAGACAAAAACCACCTGCTAACTAGAGGTAGCGGTACAATAATAACAATGAGTTAACAGTTAGTTTACAAGTACAATTTCGGCATCGATTCGTGGTTGATACAAGACTGAGATAAGCGAATAAAAATATCGATTGGATAGCGAGATCCGAGTCGTGATCGATAGAGAATCGAAGTGTCACGAGCGGGGTTGTCGACCGGGGGTCAGGGTCGGGAATGCTCGCTCGCATGCGCGAATATCATTTCACTGTGATTTCTTAGATTGTCGTTACGTGGTATATCTCGTGTAACCGCTTCATTGTTGTGTTCTGGGCTATGGATAGGTATTAGTCAAACTACACTCGCATCATGTTGCAAAAGGACCATACTTTTTTGCAATACATACAATAAGACAGCTTCTGTCCATTCAAGATGTATAATAATTTATTATGAAAACCACTATGTCATCAGAACAACAAAAAATCTCGTAAACTTGCATTATTTATATCTCTTAGATTCTTTCGAATTATTTTTTCAACTCGCTGTCAATCCCCTAGGGAATGATACCATTTGGAAATCAGTGACATAGATTAATAAAGCATTTTTCACTTATTTCATTATTTTGGATATTAATTTAACTTATATAATACTTAAGTTTATAAATAGTGTGATAACCGATAAGCAATTCGTTCACCGTCATGTCGAGCCGAGAACGCCAATTTCCGAGTGAATGGTACCAAATCACCATAAACTCATCTCGATATGGACTCGAATAACGGAGTATTCCCAATACGATGACGTATACAATTTATACCCGACCTTTGTCTGTTTTGGTATTCAGATTAAAGTTCTATTAAGATTTACTTTGTGTTTCGCTTTGTTAACAAACTAGGGTTTTATATTTTGTAACATAGTGTTGGACGATTAAATCAATTTTAGCTTTAAAGTTATCTAAGCTAATATAATCTAAAAAATGAAAAATAGCTACTCTTAAAAATATAATGAATATTGATTTCTATTATCATAACTATAACATAACATTCTCCTAATTTTTAATTAATCCTACTCTTAATGAAAGTTAGGTTATATTCTTAATTTCGGTTTTAAATTTTCTAATGTCGTTTTACCTTCGATAGTATGTTAAAAGGCAAAAATGTAAGAATGTTAACATTTATACAGTTTTGCAAAATGTATACTGCTTACATTCTTCGTGGAAGCAAACATATTTCTAACAAGCTGCAAGCAAAATTGGATAGGGTAAATATTGTAGCCCAGGAGCAGAGGTTAATCGCGAGCTTAAAGGTAGAATTACACTGGGAAAAGCTATAATATTCGTTATGTTACTATATGAGTGTTGTAAAAGAAGAATAATATAACGTATAAAAACTTAAATTGAATTAAGAAATCACGAATTGATTCATAATAACTTGCCTACAAGATATTTTAACTAAATCTTAATTTTATTGTAATAAATTAAATATTATAACACATAACTAAGCATTTCAATTTACACAATGGTTCTGCGCATAAATTATATTGTAGGGCAATAAATATCGTGTATCGTAATTTAATATCATTGTTCGTACAAATAAAATAAAATATAATTAAGTTCGTCCTACGCACGATATTATAACGATGCGCGCGTCGACAGTCCCTACATCGTTCCCATATTATAAATACAAAAAAAATAAGTAACAGTCAAAAAAAGTGATTATGGAGATTTTAATGAGCCCATAAATAACATTTGAAGCGTTGATTACTCCTCCAATACAGGACAAATTGGAGATGCACCCTTCTCTAGCTATCGACAACAATACGAGAGCCAAGGGTCAAATGTTTTTTATCTCTACCAAATATACCGAAGAATAAAGACTGATTTTATGATTTATAGGACCTTTTATCCGTTCTCGGCTTCTCCGCATTTTGTTTTGATTGAGATTCCTTTCAGAGTTCCGAAGATTGATTGTTTGGTGTGGGAGCTTTTGTTGATTGCTTTCGAGTGTAAATATTTTTCATAGGTTAAATTCCTCGCTTACTTTCAAAAAAGTTTTTTTAATATTGATACCCTTTTATATTTTTAACAGTGAGTTTTTCTATTTGTCTTCCTACGCTTGTTTTTAACATCACTGTTTTAATTGCTTTTTAATTCTTTCCACTGAAGTGAGGTAGAAATCAAAAATTGTTTATGTGGTTTTTAGAGTTAAAAAAAATACATTTTTCTAATTTAATTTTTCTTTGATAGCCTAGAATAAAATGCAGTATCCACACCTAATTTTTGAGTTTCGTTCTTAAAAAAAACCACTTGATTTTTTTCTTTGCAACATGCAGGACGTTCATAAAATATATTTAAGTAAAATATTTATGGTGGATGTAGATTCTTATTTCTATGTCTTCGTTGAGATATGAATATTCTTAGTATCGATCGCTGTAATTTTTGTTTCTTCGTAAGCCCTTCGAGGTGCAATTGCGGAGCCAAACGTCGAGCTCACCTGATTATTGCTTCAAGCTCTTTTCTGAATTCCTGAATTCCTTCTTCTTAAAACAATTGATCATTTTTGATATAAACTTTTTTTTTTATTTCTTTCTCTATTTATATTTCTTCAAGATTACTCAGAATTTTAACAGAAAAAGGGCGAGAATTTTTAAAACAGCTTACTCGTATATCTGCATTGATACATTATTTCAATGATCCCAAAATGACCTTGCGATCGCGTTTAGTGACATCCTGCTGTATCGGAAATGAGCAGATCAGAAGAAGAGGAATACCTAGATCTCGATAAATACCCATTAAGGGCATCTTCCGGTACAGCCCTCAAGGAATACTGAGGTCCTGTTCTAATTCAGATGTTGTAGTACAAAAAAGTATTATTATTGAAATATTAACAACAGACAAAACCGCTAGGTGATATGTCACTTGTGCCGGTTGACTCTGGCCATGTTTCCTTGACAATTACAGATTTTGTCATGTTTACGTTAAGCAAAGATGCACGAGTTCTAACTTATGTCGCTTGGGAAATTGATTCGCAGACTCTTTTATAGTCGTCGCAGGTACTCATAGTTAAGGTCAGTTGTAGGATAAAGGGCCTTGTGCAGAACGGGTAGAGCTCTGAGAAAGTCGATTAAACACAGCAGGCAGTTGGGCCCAGGACAGAACATTAGTTAGTCACGCCGAGCGCGATGGTATTTCTCATTAGGTGGCTCGTAAACACTTCGACGCTTACCAATGTCCTCACGTTACAGTTTTACGACTATTAAACATTTTTTAAGTTGTTAAATGCTCTGAATGTTACTCTTAATGGACATGTAATAAATTATGTGGAACCCGTTTTAGATATAAAATATATTTTAAATGACAAAGTATAGTGAGTATGTAATTCGTAATTTATAGCTACAAATTTATTCTAGCTTACGTCTTACGAAGAAGTTATAGCTCTCAATTTTATCTATCTGGTTTGAAGATAAAATCTTAATTTTGTTTTTGAGCAGATTCCAAAGAAATGTTTTTGGGCACGTTTACGTTTCTATAAAAGCAGGGCTTAAAATGACAATAAAAGTTATGCTCCTAGTCAATATATTATATTATTTTTATAGAGTCGATTAGATACAATGTAGAGAAGCAAGAGTATAATAATAATAAGTTTTCTTTATTTAAACGGTGCTTTTCACTGACTAGTGTTGTATGCACAGAGACACAGGCCCAGTTCACTCGCAGCAATATTTCATTCAGAATGATTATAGAATCAGTAGAGCAGGAGTAATTAATTCCATTGAAACATGACCGGTGTATCCGAGCGTATATTTACCCCGCGATTGAAACGTCTCGCTCGTTGTATGTACGCTATTTCCGCAATTTCAAAGTAGAGATCGTGTACCGACAATAGGTTGTATCGTGTGGCGTCTAATCACGCTGGGTACTGTTAGCCCTCGCCTAGGGCCTGTGCCGGTAATATGCGTGCGAACAATCCGATAGTCATGGTTAGGCTTACCCTCTCCGATCCGATCTCAGATCCTTCACAAAATGCTCATTACATACGTTCTCGTACTTTTTGTTGTTTCATCGGACGTAGTGGTTAACGTTTCTCCATCCTTACATTAATTTTCTCAGATATCAGAACTAAGCAACTTATGCATTTTATGTAGTAAAATTAATAATTGAGTCATCACCTATTAAGGTGATTTATATGTAGACAGTACCAAGTTTCTTTTTGTGACTTAGAATAACTAAAAAATTACTTATATAAATACATATTATACGATGCCGAAGAGACTAGACCAAAGTGACAAAGATTGGTTGATCTTTGAAAATTTAGTAATTTAGCGTAGAGCTTGATTATGATCAGGTTACAAGTTTTAATTAATTAAAAATGTCAGAAAAAACGTGTCTTCATTAAGAGATCATTAATAAAATATATGGGCGATGCACAATTCCGTAACTAACTTGTAAGTAAAATATCGTGTTACGGAAGTGATGTTGTTTAATAAATGAGACTTTGTATAAAAGACGAGTTAATTTCCGTTTCGGTAGATAATTTTTTTAAAACATAGAACATGAATTTTTGTCTCTTCTGCTGATCTAGCTCCAGATTAGAGACAGTTAATTTTACATAATCTGACACCTGTAGTTTGCAATGTAATGTTTATTAACTATTTATGTTTTTGTAAAAGGTCTCGCCGTGTTTCCATAAAGCGTTTATATATTTATGTTGCTAATAGTTAGATAAAATATTTGAACAATTTTCAAACTTCCTAACTTTATTAGTTTTTGAGAGAAGAACGTTTAAACACATCGTTTTCAATGAAACTTAGATACATACTTAAACTTTCTTCATAAGTTTCCAATACTTAAAAATTAGAATTTAGGGGATAGTTTTTATGACTACTTTAAGAGATACATCCACCAAAAAAATAATGTAATGTCATTACTGCCTCACAACAACACATCACATGGAATAGTTTTATTTCAGACGGTACATCAATATTATGATTGTATGAAAAAAATATAAAATATTTTCCTTTCGTTATACGATAGAAATTAAACGTATCTCAAATTTTTTCATCTCAGCTATTAAAACCTTTCATAGGTTTTAGAAGTTTTAAAACTTTACAGAAATAAAATCCATGTTATGTTCTCACTAAACTCTATAATAGAATATCGATCTTGATATAATTTATAATAGAATATTCTAATGTTACCTCAGACGTGTTCCTGTAAATTACCAAGTACACTTTTATCTCGATCGATTAAAGTTTTAGCTTGAAGGTTACTTCAAAAAGGTTGAAATTGGATATTCGAGTGGTAATACGATCGAATAACTAGACAGTTAATTAGGGCCTGCCATTGCTTAGCCTTGCTCTAAGCCTACTAAGTTGTACTTTCATAATCTGTATGTCTGGTAACAATTGTGCTATGATTTATACTAGACCTACTGGATTGATACCCTTTGTGTTACTGGCAATTATTCTAACACACTCAAACCTTTTAGGAACATAGGTATAAAATATTAAGCTGAAGAGTTTGTTAGGTTTAAAGATATTTTATTTTTCCATAAAGACACACGTCACTTACATGGAAACAACAAATTTGTACAAAATATTGCAGCTGTCGATCGTAAGCTAAAATTTTAATGATATAAATTTGATTGTTCACTCATTTAATGTATTATCTCTTAAAGTGGGTAGTTTTGAATAACATGTTCTGCTAATTTAATCTTAAATACATTAAATGAGTTTACATGTTTCAAAGTAGACGGTAGGTTATTATAAAGCTGTGCACCCTCGGAAATGAACATTTTTTTCTCTAGTTTATTTCGGGTTTTAGGTAATACTAAAAGACTATTTTGACAAATAGATGTGTAAAAACTGAGAAAAAATCACGCCTGAGCCATTTTTTCACTTCGGAGACTTCAGCGCAGTCAAGGTCAAACCTATACATGCGTGTCAGGAGCTATATCTGTGGACTATCTAATTATAAACTCTTTAGGCATCTGCTTGATTTTCGGCTATGCGTCATGTATGCATGTAGATTTCAATAATATCAAAAGCCGGATACGATAATAACCTAAACATTCGCGATGGTATGTTTGAAACATGGAAATGAAACATTAGTACGGTCAATGGATGGTTTTAAGCGTCGACAACCCGTTGTGGCTGAATCAAAAAGACCACAAATCGAAATTCAATTCTAATGCATAATCAAAGTTCGATTTGTGCAATATGGTTGCCTTTTTGAACGGTAACTCATTTTGACTTTTGAGAACATAATATTTGGCTAAGGAAAAATATTAAACTCTCTATAGACAGTTATATTCGTGCTTGATTAAAAATATTTGAATCCAAACGATTTTAATCAGGATAGTGACTTTTCACATTTATAATTTAATTTTTTTTGTAAGCAACTGATTTAATGTCCTTTCTATAGATGTATTTTAAGACTAAATATCTAACCTCTAATTTAGTAGACACAAATGATTTTTATACAGTATTGTGAAAAATGATTAAAGAAGAAAAAGGGTCGAACACCCGACGCAACCGACTATCGCGCTTGCGCTCCCCACTGCGGCGCTCTTGCGCCCTTCGGCATCAGACATGTCCAACTACCTCCTCGATCATTGAGCATGATTGTAACCACTAAGCAACTACTCCATGATCGAAGTCAGCCACACTGATGTTACCGTGTGTTGCAACACAGCCTCCGTCAAATGCGCCTACGCGCCCCTCCTCTGTGGATATTGGCCTCCGGACAGTTCCGTTAGAAAAAATACTGTCCGCAGTTGCCCAGGGTGCACCAGCCCAGTATATAATGGGCTCACGTGGAGATTTCCGCAGTTAGCACCCCATCTAGAATACATCAACTGGTCAACCCGACCAACGAGTAAATTTTGTTACGGAAGCTATGCTTATATCATTTTCCAAACTCTATCATAACCTTGTCCTAAAATATCTCTAATATAATATCTTGAAACAAACTTATTTCTTGAATAGTACTTTTTAGGTCGGACTAAAATGCTTTTCTCTGTTTGAGAAACAAAACAACAATGGATCCTCAAAAGGACCCTCAGGATCCTAACAAGATTTTTAAGCCGCTTTTGTTAGCTTACTGTCCTAGTTGTTTCTACTATCACTATTATATGCAATACTATGTCAGATAGAAAGTATTTTACATTTTTATTATCTCAGAAAACAACATGTTTTATTGCTAATACGAGTTTATATTGAATAATTTATTCCTTAGCGTTAAATTTCGAAATGAACATCCAAAAATATTTTTGTTTTCAAATATTGTTAATATCATTTTATTTTTCAGTAATATACAAAAGTAATTAAATAAAAAAATTTAACATAGCATATTCATACCTTCGGCTATGGTCAAATTCGATTCTATTTCATTTTAACCCATTCCTTTACACCTTAATATTTCTATTTTTATTCCATCCCATCAAATCTATATTTATTCCTATTTAGATGATCATGAAGAAGGTATGAGAGCTATATTTTTCCATGTTATATTATTTTGTCTTACTACTTACGCTATATTACGCTTATTTATGTTATATATTACTGTTGACGGACTGTTTGTAATGTTAATATAACTTTTCTGCACTAAGTACACCGAGGAGTAACTTAGGCTAATTTTATTTTTAAAAAATAGAAGGGACAAATCTTCGCTCGTAAAAATCTGGCAGGCGCTACAATTGCACAATCTAGTCGGGTAGTTTAAAATAAAATAATAAAACACTGGATAAATTAGCATTTTAATTATTTGTTAACTTACCTCCTATGTAATTCTAAAAAACTGTCTCCAACTCACTGAAGCAAACCTACAAAAATCAGCAAAAAAGTATTATTATACAAAGTAAGTATTCTTGTACAAAAATAGATATTATATGCATAATTTCTATCGCTTCAGTTTATTATTAGGTTGCAATATTCGGTTAACGTTGTTACTCGTACAATACCATTTCGCCTCTATGGAATAAACGTACCGTACAACGCGCAACATGACATCTATGACACATGAATTAATTTCACATCTAATTTATTGCTTCACTACTATTTATTTGACACAAAACATTTCAAAATTAGGTATAATACTAATGTGCGTTTTACGGCCAAAATTAATAATCAATCTTAATACGAAATCTTTGTCTGCAAAATTCAAACATGAGATCTCTTTTATTATTCAAAGAATTTGGATTATGAATTAGAAATAGATTTCAAATTTGTATTTGAATTCTGTCTTCATCTGATTCAAATCAATTCTGATTTCAAATTTGTATTTCAAACCTACGATTTTGCATTGTGATTGTTTTTAATTTTGGCATAGGATTTTTAACTACCGACGCAATAAGGACTAATAATAGAATAAGTTTAACATTTCTGTATGCCTGTCAATGGTGTCTATCAACGAACTATCATAGTGGGGTCTTCTACCAACAACCGAAAAGTACCACATTCACCATCCAATAGTAATTAAGCTCCAAGATATTCAATTATAGTATCTTTATCTATAAGTTTTGCTTTTGGTTAAAAAAAAGTTAAAAGTAGGTTGAAGTAACATATTAACAGATTTGATTACATTGTTACTTAATTTGTTACAAATAGTTAAACTAACCTAAAAGTATTAAAAATTAATACCACTGTGAATCCTATCTTATTTAGCATTCTCATGTTAGCACATAGAACATTACAAATTCTAAAAAAGAAACCTAATGCGCCAAAACTTTCCTGGAAACTCGCCTAAAAGTAAATAGTTTCTTTGATACAGGAATAAAGTAAATCCCTAGGAGTTGAGTGCAGTGCAGACGTTTTCGTATGCACACAAAGTGCTGCGCTCAATCAGCTCTCAAAGAAGCTAAGGAGACGCGGCGAGATCAAAGAGTCCGCGACTCGTTACCTTTAATACCTGGCTAGTGTACTCCAGCCAGAAAATATTTAGGTATTTCACGTAAACAGCTTACTGACCAAAACATTTTTACTTTATTTTTCTATTTTTTTTTTACATATAACATTCTTAGAGATAGCGGAGCAATTGTGACATTTATTCACTACTGGACCTAAGTCCCTAATAAAAATGTAAGGTATTGAATGTCTGTACATGGAAGATATCTCAGAAATTTTTATATATAATACATTAAACCGATAGAGGCCAAAAACTTTTTTTTTTTAGAATTTTTTGTCTGTCTTTCTGTCTGTTTGTATCTTTGTACGCGCATCACGCTGAAACGGCTGGACCGATTTGTATGAATTTTGACATACAAGCATCTTATAGGCTGACTTAGAAAATGTGTAGGTTTAGGGGAGTGCTCCCTTACCACATACGTGAACACTCACCTCCACTCCCCGGTTTCACTAACTGAGGGTTGTGATACTACAACTAAATAAATGATCGACCTTTTCATCAAAACTACTTGCAACACCATTCGGCCAAATAACCGAATTCTGCCAAAATTATAAAGCTGAAGAATTTGTTTGTTTGTACGTGCTAATCTCAGTAACTACTGGTTCCAATTGAAAAATTCTTCTTGTGTTGTATAGTCCATTTATCGAGGAAGACTTGCGACCCATAGGATTGCGTGTGGGTCGCAGCGTAACGTTAATCATATCCATACGAAATAAAAGTTTTTAAAAATATCCGACAGAGGGCTAGTTTTAAAAACGTATCCAATTTAAATTTCAGTGACATGAGCTTCGCAGGTTAAAATTTGGAGGGGGGAGGGTCTATGAATTTAGAAGTGTTACAACAACGACAGCGGGCAAAACTCAAGAAATCAGATTAATAAGATATTTTTCTATTTATAGAGTATTTTGAGGAGGGTCAGGTCCCCTATAAGCCTATGACTGTCCCTCCCCCCTAAAACAGCGCCTGAATTTTTTTATAGAAAATTAAACGTATGTAATTGCAC
>JAOPUB010000006.1:2106376-2118351 GCA_027564055.1 Neptis clinioides
GCCTTGTACAGACATTCGATACCTTTCATTTTTATTAATATGTATAGATTAATATTTCTGAATTCTACTATATGTCTACGATAATTACCCTCCGACGCGCTACAATGCTACGCCGTAGCTTTCTGGGCAAGAATTTGTCATATTTTAGTCTAACTATACATTTCATATTAAAAAAAGTTACTTGTTATTATAAATTAAGATATCACGTTATGAATACTCTTTAAAGAAAGTGAGTTAAATAATTACAGACTTTTTTCCTAAGTAAAGTACCAAATTCAACTTTGATCATTAAAATAATCGACCGAAAGATATAACTCACAGGTTCTCTTTGGCTATCACAGATCACTTGTAAACAAAGAGATAGGCTGAGGTCCTGCTTAATGAGCTATAACTTTAGATATTTTTCAGGCGACGGCAGTCCGTTTCATTAAATTTATAGTAATATTTCGGCACTTTCTTTCAATTTTGAAGTTTGATATCCTTCCTGAATTGAAGATAAGTTTTATTTACATGAAAAGTGAAATAAGTCTTTAACTTTTATTTCACGTCTGCAAGTTTTCTTTTGCACAGTTTTTGATATTCTAGATGAATATCAGAAGTTATTATTTGAAAGGATAGTAATATCGCTACCCAAGGACACTTAACACTTCATAAATGAATATCGCCGTCGGTAATGACGGTAACTACATTAGCAAATGTAAGGTTGCTCAAAGCTGCTGGTATCTGGTGCTCCATGTGCCGTCATAACTATACTACTTTAATACTATACTATAATCTACAATAACTATACTACTTTTTTTTTATTTAACTTATAATATGACAAGCGAGCTGATATCATCGAATTGGGCGAATATATATTTTTTAAAAACGATTAATAGCAGTTTTCATTACTAACAACTAGTATTCTTGTAATCCCTCCAAGTAAACTAAAGGCCTTATGATAGGAACGGGCCATGTCAATAGTCCATTGATTGGGATTTGACCCCACGACCTATCGATCGGGGATCATGTTATTCTTTTACATGATCTAAATCTGTTCCTGTTCTTATTGAGCCGATGGGAAATTGAGATGATGGGAAAAGACCATCGACGATCGAGGTCGACGCTGGTCCCTTCAAAGAGAGGACGGGCCTTCTATGGGACGCTACGTGTGTTGACACCCCAGCCTCGTCTCAAGTCAAGGAGACTGCTCTCCGGGCAGCCGAGAAAGCTGAATATAATAAGTGTCGCAAGTGCGAATCTATTATTCAAAATTATGTTTTCATTCCTTTTGTAGTAGGAACGCACCACATCTGATCGCTTCATCTGGTGGCAGAAGAGCTGGCTCATTCTTCGCCCAAAGAATCGGAATTGCGATTCAGAGGGGAAATGCAGTTAGCACTCTAGCCACCTATACTTTACTTTTCGCAGTACTAACATGTGGTACAATCTTTTACATATGTTTTATCATTAATAAAGTGTTTCATATTAGAAATTTTAATTACATAAATATTTTAAATCTCACTTACGTCGGTTCTAGTTTTCTAACTTCGCTAGCTTAGTAGTTTTCTAACTAAGCTAAATTTTCCGACACCATAGTTGATTTTCAAGATTAATGAGTTCAAAGAAATAAACCCTTCATCTTTTTGATATCCGTGTACATAAAGGTCAACCAGTCTAAATCTAGTTAACCACACACTGGTGGTGGCATTCAGACTTCGAGAAGTTAAATTACCTTTAGGCGAGGGCAGATTCATCATTACGATTACCAAGGGTACTAACAATGTTAGATATCAAGGGTATAATATTTTAGAAAGTCTTTTGTATTTTCATTTTTATTATAATTCAACAAGATACTTTAACATAAAATCATAAAACTAATAAAAATAAACTATTATGTTTATAATAATATCCTATAAGTATAATAATTTGTGACCACTTGAGGCAAATACCTTTTTTTTAAAGAATATACACTTAAAAATATAATTTAATTTCCTTACGCTTTCAATTGATATCTGAACCGAAAACGTGTTAATAATCTACAGTTTCTTCAAGTTAATCTCTAAAACCATTAGTTAAACAAAGCAGTTTAGCAGATAAGGATAAGGACACAGGTCGTTTGGCACCAGCTTGATGTTTCCGGAGCGATATGAAGACGGGTTAGGGCTTGCGTAGAAAACAGAATTATTTTCAAAAAATTACTGAAATCACTTTGAAAATTCATAGATAATACGCATTAACATGATAATATTGGTAACATGGTAGATTTCATGTATTTCGAAGTATAAACAATTTAGGTCAATAACTTATTGTTTAATTTTTAAAAATATTAGGGCAAAAATATTGAAAGATTATCTATACATATTAATAAAAATGTAAAGTGTCGAATGTTTGTTCATGGAAGATGTCTCAGAAATTTTAATGCAGGGGGTGAATATAACACCTATACAAGCCAAAACAATTTTTTTTTTAATTTTTGTCTGTCTGTCTATACCTTTGTACGCGCATCACGCTGAAACGGCTGGATTGATTTGCATGAAATTTGGCATACAAGCATCTTATAGGCTGACTTAAAAAAAGGATACTTTTTATCCCGAAAAAATGCATAGTTTCTGTAGGATAGATGATTACTATTTATATACCTTAATACATCTGAACTAAATTTTGTTTACACATAAAAAAGGAAATCTGAAAGTATTTTATAAATATTAAAAAAAAAAATTAACATTTTTACGTTGATATAAACATAGAAACAACAAATTTACGAGTGGAATATAAATTAGATTGATTTATTATATTTTTGTGAAGTTCAATCGCCCTTTTTAACTACGATTATACCCAATTTGGAATATTATTTTGCCCAGCTATCTCGGTTTACGGCTCCCAGAACACAGAACTGACTCTAGTTACGATTTAGACTGTGATCTAATTTCAAGTGCCTGCTATTTTGCGCTACAATTGTTAATCTAATGTACGATATACATCAATAGTTATTTTAATTATATCCACGCAATAATTTATAATAAGACAGTATCTTCTTCCCAATAGATCATTCTGCCACCTGTTTGTAGCTCCACCAGGTGACCATTCTGTCTTTTAGGTGTTCTTGTGTGGTTTAGATCTCATTATGATGGCAATATAGACCTAATATAAATAAACAAAAAAGATGTAATCCAAATAATTATGATAGTTTATGTAGATAATAAAATGTTTTTAAATCACATTTTAAAGCAATTTAACAAAAACTATTATAATTATAAAAATATACCTAGATAGTTTCATAACGGGAGGTAAACGCTCGCAAGAAATTAAATTTCAGACCGCATTCTCTAGCTGCTGCATAAAGTAAATACAAATAATAATTTATCTTATATTTTTAAACTACTGTATTCCCACAACTTTCCATAGATAATGAAACAAATAATATATTAAATAATATTTACTGACCTTTAAGTTTAAATTTAAATGAAGATCAAAGGTACATTTTCTTCGTTCGTTTGTTGTTTAAGTTAGTTCCTGCCTAATTTATTTCTAAATTCATCCACTAATTTACTGTCACATTTGCCTTCTCCGTGAATCTGGAAGATGTAAGACCAATTTACATAAAAAGAAATATTATAACTATCGCTGTACACATGTAGTTGAGTTTTATATGTAATTATATTGAGAAACTTCTCATATTCTATAATCTTCATCACCTTAAAATATTAACTAATTCCTTCTTCTTTATTCTGTCCGTATGCTTACAACTTACGGACAGAATAAAGAAGAAGCTTACAACTTACGGACAGAATAAATACTTTAAAGCAGTTTTCACCAATAGATATAGAAATTCAAGAAGAAGGTATATACATTAATTCTATAGCAGAAAAACAGCAAGAAGCCGAGTCACTTGTTTATAATATACCTGAGTACTAAGGTCAGCCAGCCATTGGAGTTTCGTCGCGTCTTCTTTCAAAATGAGAGCTTTCATTAATTCTCCCTTCCATGGAGTACTTCTGTATTGTTTGCAGCATATCTCGAACTCTTGTAAAGCACCTTCCAAATTGTTATTTTGCAAATGCACCTTAATTAAGGGCCCTAAGATAACATTACCGGGCTCCAAGTAACCATTATCTATCAATGTATTCGTCATTTCTTTCACCTGGAAGTAAATTGTTACACAAAAAAGGGGGTGTTTTTAAGTAATGCAAAAATAAAATTAGAAATAACATATAAATATCTACTTTTTTATATTCTACTTAAATGTAATTTCAATGTTTCTGTAAACAAAAGAGTATCCCAGAGAAAAGCATTTCATGTGGGAACCCAAGCCATATATTTTGATAGAGGAGGGCTATAATTTAAACTTACTTTTGCAACATCCTTCTGTTCAGCCAGAGCGTTCAACATTTGCCAGGACTTCGATTGTAACAAAAAAGTGTTTTTTTCATTGTCAACCACTGATCTGTTCTCTTTCAAATATTGAACTGCTTCATCAAACTGATTCTTTCGAACCAAAGCATACGCCATTAAAACCTTTTTGTATTTAGTCAGTACAAATTCAGGATCTTTTGCCACAATCTGGTTATTTATGTTTTTTGCTTTATCTATCTCTGCATTATCGCAGTAAAATTCAAACAACTGTGCTAATGTTGATAGGTTTAAATCAAAATTCGTTGACTTATACTCTTCTACTAAACTTGTAACTTTTTCGACGTTATTTTCTTTTATATATGCTGTTAAAACTTGTTTACGGAGACCATTTACATTATTGCCTTCTTTTTCCAATTGGTGCATTACCTTTTCCAACTGTGCAGCAGTACGTGGACCCTGATTGCGACGAACATACTCTAATGGAGCTGTCTCTAAATCTGCAGAAGTCAACTGCGTTAATAATTTCGATATCTCAGTTGTCATACCATTGCCCAGATACTGTTCTATCTCCTCAGCAGAAGATGTACTTATTTTGATACCTTTAGATAAAATAGCTGACAATAATTTTTCAGTTAAGTTCTCTCTACATATGTTTTTAACTGCAATTTTTACAATCCGACCTACTTCATTGATAACATCGTCAGTTTGTGCTTCTTCACTTGTATCTTCTTGTACAGGTTGGACTGAACTGGCAACATGTAAGATTTGTACGAATGATTGTATGTTTTTTGTTTTAGTGAGAGCATTTACTAATGGTCTTGTTAATAATGCAAAATGACCTCTTGGCCGGTAAGTTATTGCAACTTCAGCAGCTTTTTCAATATCACCAGAATCCAGTAATTCTAACATGACATTTCTAGCACTATGAATAACTGGTACATTAGCTAACTGAAGTTTTACAATAATATTTTGAGGACTATGTTTTTCAATTAAATATGGAATTATGTAATCTCGTAAAGCTTCACCAGTAGGTGTTAAACCTTCGCTGCTCATGTTTTTTACAATTTGCAAAAGTCCTTCTTCATCCCGTTCCTTTCCTCTCTGAACTAAAATAGGCCAATAATAATGTTGTCGAACTTCCATTCCATCTTTTTGCAATTCCTTAAATAATTTTTGGGCTAAATCACTCCTTCCTTGTACTAATGATGCCTCAGTGGCAATGTATATAGCATTTTGTATGAGCCCCTCATCTTGTAACTCTCTACAAGACTGTATAATGGATTCAGCTGTTTTATCCAATTTCAACAAATGTTTTATATAGAATGCACCTTTAAACATAGTATCATCTGAATTACTAGTTTTGGGCATAGTAGTTAACATCTTTTTGGCCACATCATCCTTGCCCTTATTGAGTAACTTTAGTATAAGATTACATACTTCTTGATTGTATCCAACTCCTTTATGGAAATGAGGAAATATTTGGTACACTTTATCACCATGACCACCAAGTGCTAAGTGTTCAACAATATCGAGCAGATCCTAGAAACAAATATGTGTATTAACTTTGGTTACAATTAATTTATTGATAAAACCATACATTTTCTTCATGAGTAACTTAAGAAAAAATTTAAATACATACCTTATCAGTCAAATCATTGTCTTGTTCCTTAGCAGTATTGATAATACTCTCTACTCCACTAATATCACCCTGCTTAGCATAACCACAAGCCAATAAAGCATAAGTACGGTTAGATGGTTTTAATCCTGCAGTTGCCATAGTCTCTAAAACTGCTTTAGCACCATCAGTGTCTCCCTGGTAAGCATGACCCATTATGAGTGCATTTAGCACTGGTTCAGATACAGGCATGTTTAGTTCACGCATTTTTTCCAACACTTTTGTTGCACCTTCTACATCACCCTCTTGACAGTACCGCCACATTAGTCTTTGGTATGTAAACCTTTATAGAAATAAAAAAAAATGTATTAATATTCATTTGACCTGTCCAACCTCTAATACTAAATATAATTAATATGTTAGTTTTATAAATATACTGTATAACTATTTTCACAGTAACAGGTTTTTGTTTTCTTTCCTTATCAAAAATATTTTTGTTCACCTATTTGGTTGTAATCCTTTTCTTTCCATCTCTTCAAGGAATTTAGCCGGAGAGAAAGGATGTTCATTTTCAATATAGACTCGTAGTAATGCATTATAATGTGAGACATCCATAGGTACTCCTCTTTCTGTTAGGATATTCCATATTTTCTGTACTAACAGAGTTCTTTGTTCCGGTAACTCCTCAGGTACAAGTTCTCCTAAGATTAAGATATTTAATGAATTAGTAACGATTTTAAAATATTTGTATGTAATATTTAATATTTTTACAAATTATATTTTCTCTTACCACAACATCTAATAACCAATAGAGATTGTGAGCTTGTAATGTCATTTTTTGCTCTTAACTCATCAAATACTTCATCTATATCTCTTTTTGTTATTCTTCCAAACTTCCTTACTTCAGAGTCAAGCTTTTGTAACAAAGGCTCTAGACTTTCATTCTTCTTGGTGGCATAATCTCGAACAAGTGCACTGAAATTATTTGACTATTGATTATTTTTTTTAATACTTGATATCAAAACAATTAATGAAGATTTAATTGATGTAACCCTTAAATGTATTATCAAACTAGATAGTTTTCCTCTTAAGTTGTTTTAAGGTTTTTTTTAAATTAGGAAACACTTATTGGAACCCAGGAAATCTATGTTATTTTCAATTTAGATTAATTTTATTATGTAATTAGATTTTCATCCAAAATTAAAAAATCTAAATGTTTCTATTGTAAAAATTGTTAATCATTTGTGTTGAAAAATACTACAGTAAAGATATGTAGTCCATTATTTTTTGCTAAAACTGATAAGTAGTATCTAATTTCAGAAAACATAAATAAATATTTTATGTTATATTGTTAAACTGGGTTTTATCGAGCATACCACTCTACTTAAGATGTGATCAAAAATCTTTAACTGAATGATAAACAAAATCCAGTTTTTGAACTATGTTAACATTAATAAAATTCTTAAATACAATCAACTCATAATAATAAAAAAACTAATTAATTAAAAGTGGATTGTTACAACCAAAGATAATTTTTTTACATTTTTTAGAGATCTGTATGTCTGCATTTAACTTACCTATTAGCGGCACTTAAAGCTTTCAAATTACCAAGTAAGCTAGTATCGGCAGTTTTCGCTGAATTTAATATCAAAGTTCTAGCCGCACCAGTAAAGTATCGAACAAACTTAGTTGACCGCAAAAGAGACGACATTGTAACAGGTAAGAATAAACTAGAACATTAATTAGCCTTGATTGATTATCTCAAATATATTCTTTACTCATTAAGTCGATGTATCAACGCGAAATTACATTAATTCACATATACTTAAAATATGAAAAGGCAGGACTTTGAGGTTATCTTATTATGTCATTTCAATTTTCATTTACACTATGCGACCGCTACACGACATCGATACGACCAAAGAGCATACGACTTACGGTTACGAGTTACGACTAGAAGATTTAGTCTATGGTCAATAGTGTTACTAGGTATATGACTAAAATCTAATTTACGCTTCGCATTATTTGTCTCTTAGAATATACGTAATAGGGCAGAAAAAATGAGGATAATTAATATGTTCCTGACATCATATTTACAGAGCATATTTAACTAAGTTACCTTGCAATTTATAGTTATAATATATTATTTCGTTTTTTGTCAATTATACTTAAATAATAATAAAAAATTTTGAATTAACTATACATAGTTATATTTTGTTAGTAGGAAACTTGCAATAGTTTATTTCATTAAGTAAAAAGTCTTTTATTTTGAAAAAGTTTAATATGCCTTAATTTTGGTTTTAGCACAAAATCGATGTATAATAAATCTACAAGGTTTGAAAGTCTAACAACCCGAGATTTTTAGCTACATATGAACGAGGGAGTATTAAGTTAAGAAAAAAAAATGGATTGTTTTATTTTAAGGCTACTATGAAGAACCTATTAGGTTAACCTATAAAATGTAGATAACATTTTAATTAGTTCAATGTTACATTATTTTAGTACTATTTTTGGCTATCATTTAAAGCAGGAGTTGTATAAGTATATATTACTTTTGAGAAGTTAAACATAACATAATATTCATTCGAAAGTTTGCCGTTAAAACTTAGGAGTAAAATTTACAATAATGAAATGAGTTGTTGAAAACATATTGGCCAGTTAAACTAATGGGGCCGTTATGTCGGCAGCAATCAAATTGGTTTTATTTTTTTGTGTCAAGCTTCATAAGTAAATCTAGTAAAACTGATATTAAATGATGGTGATACCATAACTAAAAAGTTACAGACTAATTTCAAAATATTATTTTCATACTTACTAATAAAACTGTTGTTTTATTTTCGAGTAAATTTACTGATAATTTGTTGTGTAATAATTTAAATATATACATTAGTACATATTATTCAAACATATGTTTGAATAATATGTACTAACGATAACTTCAAATCCTGATTTACGTAACTTGTGTGTGTCGTGTGCAACGGTTTTTTGTGTGTGCCACATTCACCACAATTTCATATAAAATATAAAAAGGAAAAACATTCAAAATTGTAAACAACAATTTGCAATTTTACCACTTTAATAATTAGTGATAATTTTCATTGATTGTTTTTGCTGTGGAGACAATAGGCAACATTGTAATAAAGTTTACGTGTTACGTAGTATTTAGATTATGTCAAGTATAAAGAATTTGCGATTTTAGTATTTACGGTATTAGCTATAAAATAGAAGTTTCTACAACAGTTAACAATCCTACAGAAGGGCGAAAGCAAAAAGAAACCGGTCCAGTAAGAAGTAAAAATTTGTGCAGGTTGTTCTCTAAACGCCGGTTAATTTTCGAAGAACATTAATAAGTTTTGTTCACCGGGTACTACTGTTATTGTATAAAGCTACAAAACTCACAAAATGGTAAGTTATGAAATTTTGACTGACATTCATTCGACCTTTAGACTATTAAAAAAAACTGGAGCTGGAATTTTAACATCAGTGATTAACTAATTGTGACAAAGATAATGAAAGCGTAAAGTGGGGTTTATCAATAGTTGCAGATGATAAATTTACTGAATTAGTATGTTACTCCTTGAAAGGAAAATTGCATTCCATTACTATTATCATGCCGTTTTTATGTTGCGGATCAGCTGAACAAGTTGACAATGCTGCCATTACCACGGTCATTAAGTCTGAAAAGGTATACCATGAGCCTTAACACAGAAAAGGCATTTGAGAAAATAATAAGTACTTTATTTTAATGGTTTGTATTTTATTTTCAGGCTGCACCAATCAAAGTGGTTGTGACTGGGGCTGCCGGTCAAATTGCTTATTCTCTTCTGTATCAAGTTGCATCTGGAGCAGTTTTTGGGCCAGAACAGCCTGTATACCTACATCTTCTGGATATTGCTCCCATGATGGGAGTGTTAGAGGGTGTTGTCATGGAATTGGCTGACTGTGCCTTGCCGCTTCTTGCTGGAGTTTTGCCCACTGCCAACCCTGAGGAAGCTTTCAAAGATGTGGCTGCCGCTTTCCTTGTTGGAGCCATGCCAAGAAGAGAGGGTATGGAAAGGAAAGATCTCCTGTCTGCCAATGTACGTATTTTTAAAGAACAAGGCCAGGCTCTAGACAAAGTTGCCCGCAAGGATGTTAAAGTTCTTGTTGTTGGTAACCCTGCAAACACAAATGCTTTTATCTGTTCCAAGTATGCTCCATCAATTCCTAAGGAAAATTTCACAGCAATGACCCGTTTGGATCAAAATCGTGCACAATCACAACTGGCAGCTAAACTTGGGGTGCCTGTTCGTGATGTTAAGAATGTTGTCATCTGGGGTAATCATTCTTCCACACAATTCCCAGATGCTTCAAATGCTTTAGTCAATATTGGGGGTGCTGAAAAATCTGTTCCTTCAGCTATTAATGATGATGAATTTTTGAAAACAACCTTTGTTTCCACTGTACAAAAGCGTGGAGCAGCTGTAATTGCTGCTAGGAAAATGTCATCAGCTCTATCTGCTGCTAAAGCTGCATCAGATCATATGAAAGATTGGTTTTTGGGCACTGGTGACCGCTGGGTTAGTATGGGTGTAGTATCTGATGGTTCTTATGGAACACCTAGAGATGTTGTATATTCATTCCCAGTCACTGTTTCTAATGGAAAATGGCAGATTGTCCAGGGTCTCACTATTTCTGACTTTGCACGAGAAAAATTAGATGTCACTGGCAAGGAGCTGGTGGAAGAGAAGCAAGAAGCTTTGGACGTCTGCAAGGATTGATTATGTAAATATTACAGATAGTATATTTTGTTGATATTATTGGCAATAAATAATAGGTTCTGGTTACCTAAAAAAACATTGTTGTAATTTTGCACTGAGATTGAACAAATGTGTAGGTTTATAGAAAATCACTACATTTTTATTATAACAATAAATAGATATTTTATTTATCTTGTTTTTTAATGTGAAATATATTAGAAGGAAAATAATTAGAACAATTTGTGTTATCATATTATGTTATCATGTTTAAAATCATGATTGTGGAGTCATAAAAAAAATTGATAGCAACATGATTGAAAAGTGATCATTCCATATCAGAATGTTTTATCTTGCTATGACTATGTAGTTTGAAGTAAGTCTTGATAGTCATTAAAATTTATTATTTTTATACAATTTGAAGTTTAATACATTTATTTGTTGTGTCGCTGAGGTCTTTTTACATTGATTTTTTTTACTGAATATGAGTCGACATTTGACCATGACTTACAAAAAATTTAAGAAATCTTTAAAAAATGTATTTTGTAAATCAACAATTAAAACATTGCAATATTATAAAAACTAGGTATAGCTCTCGCAACTTAAGTATGAGTATGATCATAAGTCATATTTAGGACCTTTTTAGAGTGTCGCGGGGCCACAGCAGTGCGTCACACGTGATCGATTCTAATGCGAAGTTTCAGTTTTCGCGCGTTCGCTATTTGTCAAAATAGTAAACGTCACGGAATGTAATAGCCAATGCAGTCGGACAATAAACTCAGAATGCGAGATTATCCCCACTACTTTTCTCAAACGTAAAGTTATGTGGCAATTGCTAAATAATTAAAATTAATTAAATAATTTGTCTATATTATAAAGTTACAATGGCAGACAGTGTTGCCAACTTTTTCTTTGTTGTTGGATCTGGTTATTTTTACATATCCATGAGCAACAAAAGAAAGAAAGATATTTTTGTGTAAAATATTACTTGTAGGTTAATTCTGAAAGTTTAGTTTGAATGATATGAATGTGTATGTGGTTCAATTATATCAACTTTATTTTAATTATTATAAAATTATTTTTATTAGATACTTTATTCCTGTTTTGGTTTAAATATGTTCAAAACAAATTAAGCTACTTTTATTTCAATAATTTGTACTTGCATTTTGCACACAGATAATTAATAAGTCAATTGGCAACACTGATGGCATAGTTAGGTAGCTGCAATCAAAAGCCTGAACCGTTTTTTTAAAAATTCGATTAATTTCAAAAAAGTTTTTGATCTCTGA
>JAOPUB010000006.1:2199291-2214823 GCA_027564055.1 Neptis clinioides
CAGTTTTTTATTAAACAAATATACACCGTAAAGGTTAGTCTATATTCAGATTTTCTCTTATTATTTAGAACTAGCTGACCCAGGTGACTTTGTTAACGCTAATTATAGTGGTATTATTTACTTAGTATTATATTAAAATTATATTCATTATTTTAACATTTCGTTCTAGTCTATTAAGACATGTGAATAAAATCCTCGTATCCCACAGGAACTGTACTTTTTCCGGGATAACTAATACCTCATGTGATTGTTCAGATAAGATTAGAAAGTAGGTATGTGAAAAGTACTTTTCTATAGAGTATAGGTGTAGACCGTTACTGATACAAAAACGTACATAGAGCAGCACATATTTACGCATAAATGTAACAACAAATAATTAACATCAAAAGTCATAATTAACAAAAAAATTGTGAAACAAAATAATTAATCGATTGAAAAAATAAAATATTATTGTTCTTAGTATAAGTTCTTTGTAATAATAATAAAAAAATGGTCAATTTTTTTATTATTATCAATTAAGCTAAATTGATAATAATAAAAAATGATAATAATAAAAGTTTTTTCCTTTATAATATTATTAAAGTATAAGGTTTTAGTCTAAAGTCTAAATTAATACTATAATATTACTACTATATAATAATATATAATAATATTACTACTATAATAATAATAAAAAATTAATACTATATAGTTGAACCATATAAAAAAACTAGTCTATTTTGTATTATAAAATTTACAAGCCAGCCCAAGAATGATTTTGTTCGATAAAATCGATTTGAATTTTAGTCATAACTTACTTTTTTGACAAAAAAAACAAATAGTATACCAGAATAGGACGAGCTCCATTTAATATGGTCGCTATCGACAATAGTTGGTGCTTTAATTTAACATAATGTGCGGCAACTATGCGCTTTGTCTCCGACAGCTGAATTTAGGAGGCTCATGAAATTAGGTTACAGATAACGAGCTGGTCTGCGTTTTGGCACTAATGACAGCCCTTTATTGGACATGCAGATAATGTACAGCTCGGTTATCTCAGATATTGATGGTAAATCTGAAATTAACAATATTAGCTTTGTATTCACATATCACATAATATTTTATATGAGACACAGTATACAATACCTAAGACTTAAGACCTAAAGGCTTACAAGGCCCTTTCAGATAACAAACATTATCGTTTTCATACCTTCATTTAAATAATTAAAAAATAATATCCAGACATCTAAAAACGTTGAGCAGCTCTCGTCTACGATCAATTCACGACTCTGCCTATGCTGACGTCATTGGCTGCTTACATTACTGCAAGATAGTGTGGCAAGAAGCTTATATAGTAGTCACCGTATAATGGGGCAAAATTGCGCACTGTGAATGTACTTCGTTTTATTATTTTCAGAAATAGCAGAAAAGCGTGTGCAAAAAAGACCTAATTGTGTCTTTCGAGCATTCAGGGCTGAACCCTTATTGGCGGAAGCTATATATACAAATCTATAAAGTAAAAATTAAAACATGCATTAAGGGGAGTTTTTTAAAATTAAACAAAAAAAAACTCATAGTTGCCCATTTACGAGAAAAAGAGAATAAAAAATGTGTTTTTTTAATTTATTTCTACTTCTATAGTTTACTATTACATACATAGTACCTACTTGGTAAAGTCTCGTTGATATAAATTATTCTGAGTTTAAGTTAAAATAAAATTTTTAGATATTTATTAAAATATCTAAAAATACAGACGACATATTATAGTAAAAAACGCATTATTTTTATTTTAACTTTACCAAAACTTACATAAAAATTTTACAAAGACTAATTTAAAAATGTCATTTCCCTTAATTTCATCAGAAAACTAAGACAATCTAAACGTTGAAATTAAACTGAGGATCTAATAACCAAGTTCGCTAGCAAGAAAGTTTTTTCGATCCGACTTCGAGACAAATGAAAAGGAAGATAAAAGTTGGTAACTAGATAGCGAATGCAGCGTAATTTCTAGCATTTGTAGAAATTTATGCCTCGGAGAGCATTTAATTTAAAACTTTATGTGTTTTTAAGCATCTAATTTTATAATGACTTCCTATAGGTATGCTAATTTGTTTTAAAAAGCCTCAAATGTTCCTCCATGTAGTTTATATAAATTGGGTGTTGTAGTATACTTGCATGAATATCAATGCGCATATATTTTAAATATCGATTTTATAATGCACTGGATGCAGAACAATGCAGAGTAATAAAATTAAATATCTCCTGAAGCTAAACAAGTTTTATTACTCCCTGAATGTATCTTAAGTAAGCAGAGAAGGAAATACGTCTTTTATACAATAAAGTAACTTGCGACTTGTTTTCTATCCATCCATCTGAGACTATGTCTATCCATCTGTGAGACTATCCATACATCCATCTGAGACTATGATAGAAATAACCATAAATTTATATCCTAAAAAAGATTTCGCAGTAATATTACACAATATATTTAAGGTTTTTAGGGGTTTTATATAAATACAATAATATGTGTTTTGTTGTAAGTTTAAAATTTGCCTCATTACGAGAACAATGTATATTTGCCCGCTTATAAATAAAATGGTGCTGTTGCAAATTTCAAAAGCATCTAGTCGAAAAAAACGAATTTCTTTTGCATTTTTTATACTTTTTCTGTATATAATATTTTAATAAATTAGGTTTGTAACGATCAAGTAACTATTTAAATTTATTCAAAGTTATCTTACTTCTAATTAATCTTACTAAGTACTATTATAAATGTAAAAGTTTATGTTTAGATATTTGTATATTCGGATGTTTTTTTATTTAATCACGTGACAGTGGCTTTTTTATCCCCAGAGGAAATCAGAGTTCCCGTGGGATAATGAAAGAAAAAAAGTTTACTGTCATAAGCGCCTAAGCAACAAAGAATTGAGAATTAAATATTTTTTTGATAAATCTAAATATTATATGTGGGAAATCACACTCGAGAGAAGCCGGGGCGGGTAGAATAGTAATCGATATATAATTCTGGTCTAAAAATAAATTAAGTAATATAGAAGATAATACTAAATTCACTTCAGTGAACTCTGGTATTTTTACACCGTAAATTACTGAACTATTTCTCAAGGAGCAGCATGACGTTAAACGCAGTAAAGTATAAGATAGCCGTCCGAGCAGAGCGTTAAAGATATTAATAAAGACTACATCAGGCTATTTTGTAGAACATAAAGCACTGGACTTTGACTCGATGGCCGTGGTCACAAAATTTATTTCTGTACCGTAAAGCTCCAAAAATTGGATGCGCTGAACCACTGATTTATAGACGCCAATAGCGGGATTTATGCTATATCAAGGATATATGGTTGCAATGGCACATAAGATAAAAGTTTATTGAAAAATATTTTGATTTTACGTGGAAAATTAACTCTTTGAAATGGCAGATGATAATTAATGGAAAATCTGGTTAATAAAAGAATTTAAAATACTGTTATTATCCAATTATATTAAATTATACTAGCCAAACCCCGCGACTTCACAAAACATCACGCTCCTATGGTCGCAGCGTGATGTTTGATAGCCTATAGCGTTCCTCGATAAATGGACTATCCAACACAAAAAAATCTTTTCAAATCGATCGAGTAGTTCCTGATTTTAGGACGTTCAAACAAACAAACTCTTCAGCTTTATAATATTAGTATAGATGTAGGAGTTCTTGATGAACAAAAGACAGACTTTCATTTAATAATAGCACAATAGTCTGTTAAACTTTTTAATGAATAATGTTCCTTATTATCATATTTGAAAATTGCTTAATTTCGTCATCTTTAAAATATACAACTTACTTAGTTGATATATAAGTAAACATCTCGACGGGACCATCCTTATTATCTAACGGCCAAAATGAATAATCAATCTCAATCCAAATCGATGAATTGTGGATAGAAAATAGAATCCAAATTCGTGCATAAATAATACAAATTTCTAATCTGTAATCAAAAATCTTTGAATAACGAATCCAAAACAGATTTGGAATCAAAATTTTCTAAACACAAATTTTTATTTAGAGTCCATTTTCAATCCTTAATTCATAGATTTCGGATTGAGATTCATTATTAATTTCGGCCAAACTATGTCTGAGGACTCCGAACTGGGACATGCGATTTTTATGTATAAGATTATATTGAATTTCATTACTGTTTTTATTCCACGATCTCCCACGCACTTGACTTTGAGTGATCGAGAAAACTTTGCTAAAAACTTTGTGCGTGGGTCACAATTTCGACTTCGACCTTGAAATGTGAGAATATTTTCATTTATAGATTACTAGTTATTATCCTATGGGTCGTAGCGTGATAAGTGAAACATAATAAACAAACAAACAAACTCTTCAGCTTTATAATAAATTTCGCCATCACCAAAGATAGTTACCCTATCACATAAATAGCTAATCAAAATTGCGAAATAAAATCAAAATAGTTCGTAACTCATCAAGTATCAAGAGACTGAAGCTGAAGCTGAAGCTGAAGTAGTGAATTTCATAACAAAATGTGGCTCTCAGTTCAGGAGAAAGTTGGTGGATGAAAATTAATGAAATTCTCCTGCGGGACAGTCTTACAAAGGACCGTTGCTGAGACTTTAACTGGAAAGGATGTTTCAAATATTTGCTATTCGATACTAAATGTAATTGTTTTTAAATGTTTCTTTATGATATTGTATACAAATACCTGCCTTCGCTTCGCGTAAGGTGTTTAAAGTATGATTAAAATCCTACATTGACAATCAGGATGAGTTGAACAGAATTTTTAAAATCAGTGCTATAGGAACAAATTTCGATGACTTATTGATTCCAAAATATGGCAACACTGCATCAGCTATATCACGCGGGAGTCATCCCATCCCTTCTTCAAGCACCAGCTCACTCATCCAATCAAACAGATCTAGCCTCTTGATTCGCACCACGACTCCCTCTTCCACGTGATGCGTTCCGAGTTTCAAAAAATTCTATTCAGCTATTACTATAAAACTTAAAACCTGCCATTTCCACTGGAATTATGTTTTATTTCGAGATAAGTAGTGTCTCTTGTAATAATTTAGATTACAAGCAATATGTGTACAAAATTTCGTTCTGAAGTAATAGGGCATTTGAATAAAATCTTTCTATCCCACGGGAACTGTAATTTATTTCGGGATTAGTACGATCTCATGTAATAATTGAGATTATTTGGGGCAAAGAGTACACAATTTTTAAGTCAGCCTTATAGGAAGTCTGTATGGCAAATTGCATGCAAATCAATCTTGCCGTTTCAGTGGTGTGCACTTACGAAGATACACACAGGCAGAAATTGTAAAAAAAATTGTTTTGGCCCTATTGGTGTCATAATGACTTAATGCAGGGGATTAAAATTTCTGAGGTATCTTCCATATAGAGACATACGATACTTAACATTTTTATTAACATGTATAGATTAAATAAAAAAAATTTTTGAATTTTACTTTTAATTTTTGAATTTTACTAACAACGATACTACAACAATTTTAAATTTCAAGTCGTAAAGGAATGTTCTTTATTTAGCACCAAAAGCAATTTTAATTTAAATATAATATTATCCAGACTACCGAGAAACCCAGACAGTACTTAACCACTTCCCAACTTCGTCCATGGATAAAGTGACCATATTCCTCTCATTGAAAACGGGATAAAAGAAGAATAAATTACTTTCTACTGAAGTAATTCGTTCTCTTTTATATGTTTAGTAGTTTAGAAAAAAATATAAGCTTTAATAAAAAAAACATATTCAAATCATTTTGCAAACAATTTATCATGATTCAGTTCCACTTTCTAGATTCCCCTGCCAAGAGTTTAATTGGGTACCGGAAAGAAGCTGTGTCTGAAATGTGTAAAGAACAGCCCGCCATGTTGATTGGTTCGTTATACTGTATTTCATCTTACCCCATCATTAACCACTGATCAGCCAGGTTATCTCCTGAAAGGGGAGGGTATAAACATTGTATGGTACGCCATTTTGTTCCAACCGCCATCTTGTTCTATACGCCATATTGCATTTAAGATCTACTTATCTTCAATCTTGTGTTGTCATCTAATTTAAAGGATTATGCTAAAGATGTCAATAAGTTTAAAATTATTTTTTTTACAGGCAACACAATTACGGAATTGTCCCGTTCAATACTGGTCGTGTGGTCACATTATCCATAACTTCCCTGACCCACTGCAACTGCACAGAGCACAGAAGCAGCACAGTTTAATAAACAAATAATTACGGTTGACAACTTGGAGGCCTCTCCAATTTTTCTTCTATTTATTGCGACGGTCTTTTTACTTGGAAGTGGCCTAATATTTTTTACTTCTTTTACAATTGCTTTTGCTATTTTCAAAAATACAAAATTAAAAGATTGTTGTTGAATTATATCGTTATTTGAATGCTGACTTTTCAGCCAACTTCAAAAGAGGAGAAAGTTTCAATGCGTATTTTTGCAAGCGCAGACATTATCGTCATCAGTCTTTGAAGATAATTCAGGGTATTCTTCAAAATCAATCAGAATGCTTTAAAATCTTTGCTGTTATTTTACAATGAGGTTCTGAAGATGTTTAACTACTAGTCGACACGCCCTGGCTTCACACAGTTGCAATTTATCACGCACGACATAATATTGCTAAATAAAAACATTTAGGCGTTAACAATGGTTAAAAAATTTTAATTACTATCCCGCAGGAGCTTTGCATATTTTGGGGATAAAAAGTTCCTATATAGATAGAATTTTTGTGCCAAATCGGCATCCAAACATTCACATTTATAAGATATTTGAAACTTCTCATATAATTTAAATTTTTATTTGTATTAAAGTAAAAATATATTATTTGTTGTGATTTCTCGTTAAAAGATGGCGCTATAGCATTTTTCTTAATAAAATTTATATAAATATGTTAACGGTACTGATTCATATCTACACAATTTTTGTACTAAATATAATTCATTTCGCATCCCTCAGTGGCTTCCTATGTATTACCATTACTCGAAAGTTTACGACATAAGTCCAGTTTATGATCTCGACTTTGAACAGCCCAACTAGGATCAAGATGTCTTTTAGATCAGATGTTTACAACCTGACACGATGTTATGACATTTTTACTCATTTCGGTTAGCTAAATATTTAAAAAAAGACTTGATATCTTGGGTAACTAACTTACTAACTCTTAGGAACACCCATATTGTACTACAAGTATACTTTCATTTGGGGAGGATTAACAGTGTTCCTGCAAGGCCATAGGGCGCACGACGACGTCATAAAAGGACCCGTTAAGTAAAAATTAAACTATTTTTTTATTTAAAAAATTATCACACGAAACCAAAGGTTTATTATAAGTAAATCTGGATTCTCTCCTAGATCTCCAGTTATTATAACGATTTTCAATATAATCGGTTCAGTTGCTTTTACACGAATTTTTTCGAAGTTGTAATATTCAGTATTTCGCACGACGGCGCATAAAATACTAAAATATTGTATAACCTATACAGAATTTAGAAAAAAAATCTTCCTATACGTTAATTCTACGCTTTTCAAGTAATATTTATAAGAGTACTTATAATAAAGAAATCCTGGCAATTCAAAAAAATGAGACGTTTAATCGTACAATAATTCGCTAACATAATATCCTCTTCAGCGTACGAGTAAAAACGATACATTCAGAATTTAAGGAATATAATAACAGAAAGGGGATACGAGGACAAATTACGGCTTATTTAGGCAGTCTCATAATATCACATAATAGCTTTTCAATTTACTACGAAATGCCGAGATCCGTGAATGACAATAACCTTTATTAAATGCTCCGACGAAAATATGGCAATCAAATAGGGGGGTGGGGGATGAAAAATGTTCTACCCTCGCTAAGCTAAAGGGTGGGCTTCCGTGTCGCGATCGCGTGTATATAAAAAGTGCAATTTTGAATTTATATTCCTGTAATGGGGAGGTGGGTGTTTGACTGGTTGTGTGATTTAGATTTCTGCGGAAAACCACTTTGATACTTTAAATTCATGCATGCATATGAGATATACTCTACAATGCACGTAAAACACAACACGAGCTATGCCTGGAATGTACCAACCCAGATATAGGTTTAGGAGGTTCTAATGATTCAAAATACTCACTATTGGCCACTCGACCTTATGTCTAACTAGACGAATCGCCCCCGCTTTGGTGTGGTGTACTAAGTTTTAGTGGGAACAAACGTTTTTTTTTTTCTAAAATAAGTAGTCTAAGTTACTCCATGTAACATCAGCTATCTACCGATTAAAGTCCCGTCTAAATTGGTCCTGCCAGAGACTACCCGGAAGAATCAAACAGACAGAGAGACAGCAAGACATTTTTTTTTAAAGACTGTTTCCTATATGTACATATATGTAATATAACCGAGATATATTACACGGTACATATAGGAACTTAGAAAAAGCTGTTATTTTAATATTACAACAGACAAAACTTACTTACAAACTGCCTTTGATCCGTCGATAGTGTTTTTAAGCTAATAAGTGTATTTGAAGTGAGATATACAGAATATATTTAATTTCTTCCTGCTCTTTTAATAGTAGTCATTGTGTTATAAAATTCCAAAATATTTAATTCCTTTTGACGTAAACAATGAATGGCTGGAAATTGAATTTCGTATCCATAGATAACTGGTATAAAGTATTATAAATAATATTGCATTTTATTACGCTCATTTCTATTGTTTTTTTACGGGCGGATAATTCGCAAAGGTGGGAAGGGTTGCCATTTGTCAGGATTTCATCCAACGCGACAGGTATTTTATAATACCTGACACCCGCTGAGCCTCGATTAATAAGACTCATTTGGATAATTCAATGGAAAATTTAAATGCACTTATTTATCTAGTCTGAAAATAAGAGGTATTTTAAACTTTCCTTTATCTTATAAACACGAGACGCCATCTGTAGTTATAATTAGTCCTTTTGGAATTCCAAATCTATTTTTTTTTTAATCCTTTAACATAATGTTGAAGCGATTATCATACAATTGTAAAGACTTCTTATTTTAACCTTATAGTTTTGGTTATTAAATAACTTTTAAAAGATTATTGGTTAAAAACAAAATATCTCTTCAAAATTCTGGCAACACCACAACCACTTAGTATTTGGCAAGCTCCACGTAAACTATTATTTTCTCAAATAACATTTACGAATAAATTTACATTACTCATATGGAAACTTAAAAGCAAATACGCGTATACGCATAAAATATTTTGCATTTTTTATCTAACAGGCGCTACATACTAAAACTCCTTTAAATATCGCAACTGTTAAGTAAAGCTACCCAACAGTGTGGTGAAACGTGATCATATATTAAACTTGAGTGTTAGTGCCAAACATGTGGTTCCGGACAGGACGCTGCTGATGTTTGATCAGACAGCCGGAGTGCGTCAGGTGGCGATGACGCGGGGGGCGGGCGTTCCCCCGCGCTTGTCAACAGATAAGCTGGCGGCTGATAACGAGGCAGCACACGTTTGTGAGCCAGCACCGTGACCAGGCCGCTTGGAACCCAGCGGCCGCCGCCCGCCATGCTGCAATCGTTGAACGCACTCGCCGGCAAGATATCGCCGGGCGGCGGCCTCGACTCTAACGCGAACAGACACACGCACCCTAACAGGAATCACAAGAACACGCTACCGTATTCGAAGACTAAGTAAGTACTTACTGACTAAGCAACACTACTACGGGAAAGATACTATCAACAACTTTATTTAAAAATTTGTTAATTCGTAGCATCAACGGACCTAACCTAAAGATAGTATCTTTGCTATGAGTAGCGTTTGATAATAAGTAGTCGATGCGATATGGAAGCATTACTTTGGAATCTATAATAGGTACCTACATGTAGAAATTACAAGACTATTTTGCTCTTATCCACAACTCTTAGATTTCTGAAAATATTTGAAGAATGCTGTTGTGTCGGAGTGAGACTATCCGTTTAAGTTACCTTTTTTTTATAGATTTAATGTTCACACGGTTTTACTTACTACTAATTTATGATTTTTACGTAAAATAAAAACGTAGATTTCTGCATCAAATATTATTCACTTACGCTTGAAAATTTGGTCTTTCCAAATCTTAATTATCCTACGTACTTATTAATCGCCCTCCGAGAATTTCTTGTTTATTCTAAAACTTGAACCTAAAAAACTATTAGTAAGTTATTTTGAAACTTAACTTAGGTACATGATCTCTTCAAAACTCATATCTTTAATTAAACTTAACTGGCGAACTTATTTTCCAAGTCTCACATTAAACAAAACGAGCGAAAGTTCGGTTTTAATTATTTAACAAAACTTTGGTTTTCAAAGAATTTGTTGAAATTTAAGATTGCTATTTAAAGAACTAAAGGAAAATAAAATAAAAAAATATAATGAAAGAAATTTTACACGCGCTTAATATTTCGCTTTCTATTGAGATGGTCCAAAACACGCTCAATATTTCGCTTCCTATTGAGATGGTCCAAAACACGCTCAATATTTCGCTTTCTATTGAGATGGTCCAAAACACGCTTAATATTTCGCTTCCTATTGAGATAGTCAAAAAAAATTTTATTCAAGGCAGACATATTTCTATATTCGGCGACATATTGTTTATTTCTACGCGAAACTATAAGTATCAGTCGCAAGTGGAAGTTTTTTTATTAGAATCAGAAATATTTTGTTTAATCAACGACAGATTATTTTTTTGATAAAGTAAAAATAGAAGATTATGTTTAGAGATATTTGTTAATCAAAAAATATTAGTATTATCCACGTGAGATGATTTTTTCTTTTACTAATGTAAACCTTAACATATAATGATGGATATATATTTTAGAGTATAAAATAAAAATAAGGAAAAGACTAAGAGCTACGGGGCACGATACGGTCAGGACTAGACGTTACGTTCTCTTAATATTCTGACAGGAATCCAGCGCAGTGCCTTGGACTTGCGACCAAGTGTGTCGGTTTAGAAGGCCTTTTACAACACTCACCTTCACAGTCCAGGTTATCTGTCTAATCTAACGTTGTGTTTACGTAACCTCGTGGTATCTACATTATAACTACTTCATTATGATTTATTCTCCTACATATATTTTTATTATTGCAGAAATCCGTAGAAAATATGGGCCCTTGGATGTTTTTTGATTAAGTCAGTTTTTACTCTAATTAAATATAAATAGATGGTTGAATTTGAACAATTCTTTTTATTAAATTCAGAAATAATAGTTTCGTCAACGATTGAACATATTTTCTTTTTGCTATGACTTAAAAATATTTTACAAAGTTTCTGAAGATATTTAAGAGAAGATACACGATAGAATAATTTATAGAATTTAAGAAATATACAGTGAGCTCCGAATTTTAATACTTACTTAGATTTAAAATTATAAAAATTTCTGCCAATCATAAATCTGTTGATGTTAATCAAATCTAAGCGTAACATAATAAAGGTGGAGTTTAATTTTTTTATTCAATTCAATTGAAATATTAACATCAGTCTTAAAGGATCCTTTATTTGTTTTATGATTATAAATTAACTTATGACTAATTTTAGTTAGTTTAGTTAGTAACGTTTCTGGGTCACGTGACAAACAAAGATTAGTCAATGACTTATTCGCTTGGGTCATCTTGACTTAAGCCTTAAATATTGTCGTAATCAGTTCGTTGATAAGGCGTTTGTTTGATATAATGATGACCTCAAAAGATTTTATGTACGGGTATGTTACTAACTTTTTAAGGCTGCGTTTCCACTAGAGAGGAGGAGTCAATAGAATCGCTTACTTTGACACATTTTAAGTGAGGTTATATAAATTAAGTAACCAATATGATCCCACTGCAGGGCAAAGGTCTCCCCCAATTCTCTCTAACGATCCCTCTGTACTGTGTAGTTAGGCCACTCGTAATTGAAGATGTGGAGGTCATCTCTCCACCGCTTTCTCGGTCTTCCTCTACGACGTTTTCCTACTGAGGTCCATAAAGTAGTAATTTCGGATTTTTGGATGGAAGTTACCTCTATTATCTTCATATTAATATGATGGAAAAAAATTCTAAATTAATATATTTGTTCTATCTTTTGTGGATGTTCGTAATAAACTTTGTACATTTGTTACTCAATTACGTAAAAATGGATAAACAGACTCCAATGAAATCTCATACACAGATACTATAGGCTGAATTAATAGATTAAGGTACTTTTTATCCCAGAAAAAAAATCTCTGTTACGTAATTAAAATAAAAAATTAAAACAAAATTTTTCTAACCTTAACTTACTTTAAAAGTAAAGATTCCTAAATGTATTATTATAATATCTTCTCTATTTTTAGAATTTAGTGGGTTCACTCCAGGATTTTGGAATCTCCAATACTGGATACCCTTTCCTCGTGTATTAGAGATCCTTTATATATTTTAGAACATTGTGACTTCATAGTATAATTATTAAAAAATTTTTTTTTGCTAAAAACGCAATTAATATATATATAACTAGCGACCCGCACCAACTTTTTTCGGTGTCTCTACAATAATATATAAAAATACATATAGTATTATATACATAAACCTTCCCCCTAAATCTTTGTATTTATTAAAAAAAATCCTATCATGATTCGTAGAAGAGTTTAAAAGATCTAAGCATACATAGGAACAGACAGACACGGAAAGCGACTTTGCCTTACACTATGTAGTGCGTACAGACCGCGGGAAGTGAATTTGTTGTAAAAAATGTAATGTTTTTGAAATTTCAGTCTTAAATTTTTTTTTTATTTAATTTGTGAAGTTGAAAATTTTAGAATAATATGAATATTCCGAATGAACTTCCAAATTTATCGAATAATTCGAATCTTTGAAATGATATCACATTTCTGATTTTTAATCGAATCTGTCAAAGTAATTTAAGTAATTCGAAATTATTCGATTCGAATTTCGAAAAATATAATAATATTAGATTCATTACGCATTAGGGGCCTTATATTAATCACTTGATCTTTTTTTTGGATTTTTTAACCTCCCCTCTCCCTTGGTGGTACTTGGTGAGGTTTAAGACTATACCAGCAACCCCTAACCCAACATCATGTGTATCTTTAGTATCTACAAAAATTCTTAATTTTTTTTTGTAGTTTGCTGTTTGAAAACAAATTAATATAGATAATACACGTCATATTTTACTACACCCTTGTGAAATTTCTTGATTTTTGACAAACCCCTTTTCAAGCCTTACGTGATTAATCTAAAGTTTTGAACTATTCCCATGCTCCAAATCTAAATCTATGATTTTAAGATCTCAGTGACACCAAAATGAAAATTTATGTTTATTTAATTATTGTGTACTTATCTTATAGGTAATTTGTTTTCGAAAAATTCCGAAACGTGAAATTAATTAACAGATATTAAGAATGTAATACAAGAAATACAAGTTTTGTAAAAAACATTGAACGAGAAATAACTTAATTTACTGCAAACATTTTTATTACTTCATGGAATCCAAAATATATGATTGTCATTAGTGGATAATTTGGAGTTATTTTGAGCACTTTTTTATGGGGTTATTAATTACTTTTTTTATTGAAAAGTTATTTTTTTAAATATTATTGTAACCTGGTTAAGAGGTTGTGTAACTAGTACGTTCTCTTAATTTTAATTTTGTTAATAAATAATTTAATAAGTCTATAGATTGATTTGTATGTGTGCATGATGTTGTGATTTTTTGTCCTTGTTTTAGTATATCTGTGGAGGGAATGCTAACAGGAACACTTTCGGAATCAAATATTATTTATTTATTGCTCGATTCTAAATTAAAGTTTTTTGAATTATTCGTAAGTTTTCGAAAAATTAAATGTATCTGAACATGAAGTCCGTAACTAACCGAATATTCCAAATTCGCCATTTATAAACTGTAAAACTTTTATTTTATTTAAAAATCTATCTTTTTAAAAAAAGGATAGACTTTTTTTTAATTATTAAAATATTCATATCTTTATATCTATATAATCTATTTTTGATTTTGGGTCGAGAAGATAACCTAAAGAGAGCTTTATATAAATTACATTTTTTGAAATCTGTAGCTAAATGTTGAAGGTTTTAATAATATATTTAAGACGATATATGAGAGAATATATTTTTTAATTATTTCGGCTTTATCAACTCATCATTTAAACAACCCTTGTGACCTATGGCCCAATATCATTCCGAAGGATGATAATAAATACAAAAGTCGTAAATAATGACGATGTCTGATGTTGAGTTAAGAATCACCGCCGGAGGTATGTCGTCAATATTAATTCAATATGTACTCACAAGCCGCCCAAAATTAATATTGAATTTACTAAACCCTTTAAGATCGATTTTCTATAACATCTAGTATGTGTGTAGATGGTATAGAAAATCGGTTAGCAATATGGTCAATTAAATTTCCTAAGTGTATAACCTGAATTGTTTTTTCATACTCTCATTCTCTTACATGAAAACTAAAAACAAACTGTTTTACGGAACCAAATTTTTTGACCGTATTCTTCTCAAAAAAACCTTTCATTTGATACCCATACAAGCGTAGGTAAAAACAAATGATCCGCCATCTTTGGAATTCCGCCATATTGGTTTCAAACAATTTCAAGGAAAAAGATCTCTTTGCGTAACCATCTCAAAGTAACCTTTCACTTGACACCCATATAGGCGTAGGTAAAAAGCAAATGGTCCGACATCTTCGCAAATCCTTCATTTTGGTTTCAAACTGTTTTAAGGAAATATACCTCTTTTCGTATTCTTCTCAAAAAAACCTTTCTTTTGATACCCATATAGGGGTAGGTAAATTATAACAAATGGTCCGCCATCTTCGGAACTCCGCCATATTGGTTTCAGAATGTCGTTTAACTAATAATGTATGCAATTATACGAAATATTTACCCTTTTTTTGGTTTAAAAAATTAATTTAAGAATTTTAATTAAAAAAAAATTGTACATTTACTTGTATCTATTAAAAATTATAAGGCTCAAGAGTTTGTTTGTTTGTTTGAACGCACTAATCACAGGAACTACTGGTTTGGATTAAAATTTTCTTGTTGTGTTGGATAGTACATTTACTGAGGAAGGCTATAGGCTATACAACATCACGCTGCGACCCATAGGAGCGGATAATTACTCGAAAGAAGTCGCGCGGGTCGGGCAGTTGTCATATAAAATGCAGGTTTTAAGAATCTTACTGACTCCACAAAACGAATAAGAATATTTCAATTCTTACCATCTAGGCTTGTAACAGTTATACTAGTTTGTATGGAAAATTTGTTTTTTTTTTGTATTTAAATATTGGTTTTATAATAATTAGCTCAATTCAATTAAGAAGTCTTGGGCAATGAAGATATGCGCTGAGCAGATTGTGTCGAAACCCGCCTCGCCATATTTGTTAGCGAAAGTTGACTTTCCAACGCGAATTTTCGCTATCTCGACAACGGGTTTCGATTTATATATTATTTATTCGATGCTCTTGTCCTTGAATAAGTTTTTCTCTCGAAAATT
>JAOPUB010000006.1:2292022-2302239 GCA_027564055.1 Neptis clinioides
CTTTGTAAAAACATTTAAAAACCTTTAGAGGCTAAATAACAATCACAATTTAGATCTAGATTTAGTTGTCCATTTCTGTCACTCACATCGGATTACTCACCCGGTACTTTTGAAATTGATAGACGAACGGGTTCCTTAGTTGTCGCGAGACAGTTGGATAGAGAAATTCAAGATGAATATCGGCTGGAAGTTAGAGCATTGGATACATCTGCAACGAATAATCCACAAAGCAGTGCTGTTACTGTTCGCATAGAAATCGTTGATGTTAACGATAATGCACCACAATGGCCACAGGATCCTATTAATATAGAGGTATCTGAAGTTACTCCAGTTGGTACGACAATTTACAATTTCACTGCGAGGGATGCAGACTCAGGCCCGAATGGAGAACTAAATTACCATATAATGTCTTCTCTACCAGGCGATAAACATGTGTTTAATTTAGATCCGCTCACGGGATCCTTAACTCTTAGTTCACCACTTGATTTTGAAGTTTTGAAAGAATATTGGTTGGTTATTGAAGCTATTGATCTTGCAACAAATCTATCAGAAAGAATGCTCACATCAGCAACAGTACATATTTCTGTGCTAGATGCAAATGATAATACCCCAACATTTGTTTCGGCTAACAAAGTATCTGTTACATTGAATACTTTATATGGCACTTTATACCAAGCTTTAGCTGTTGATGCAGATTCTGGTGATAATGGGAGAATATCATACTACATATCAGGTGGAAATGATCATGCTTATTTTTCAATGGAGTATGACACCGGTAAATTGACATTGATGAAAAAGTTTTCTTCAGATGTTGCTAGGGTTCGACCTGGACAATACAAGTTAAATTTAACTGCATCAGATCATGGAATACCATTTCCCAGACAAAGTCATATGGCATTATTACTAAATTTACAAGAATCTACTAATGTACCACCAAGATTTACAGATTCATATTACAGAGCGAATATAAGCGAAGATATACGACCGGGTAGTTTTGTGACGAGACTCTCTGCTAAATCTTCTAGAGGAAATACAGGTATATAAAATTATTATCGTAACATTACTTATTGTTTACTTTTCTATTTTAAATAGTTCCATTATAATGTTTTAATAACTATTTTAGGTAACCTAAGCTATATGATACCATCAGGAGGAGCTGGCAGCAAATTTGCGATTGATGAACGTCTAGGTACAGTTACAGTAAAAACAAAAATAGATAGAGAAGAAGCAGATTTTTACACATTTCCAGTATATGTTACTGATTCAAGCACATTTCAGTCCACAACAAATTTCGACGTGGCTACTGTCTCAATAAGTGTGTTGGATGTAAACGACAATCCCCCTACTTTTAAGCAGGGTTCTTGCTATACATTAACAGTACCCGAAAACAATGAGCCCGAAATAATACATACTATTGCAGCTACAGATAAAGATATCGGTGCAAACGGAATAATCACATATAGTATAACATCTGGTAACAATGGTAACAAATTCTCGATTGATGCTACAACAGGAAAACTTACTGCAAAAACCTTAGACAGAGAAAGTCAGTCGCGATATGATTTAACAATAACTGCTTATGATCATGGGTCACCAGTAGCATTACAGGGTTCCTGTAATTTAACGATAATGGTAGAAGATCAGAACGACAATGATCCTGTGTTTGATACGGGACATTACTCTGCCGCTATTCCTGAGGACGCGCATGTAGATACCTCAATAATTAAAGTTAGAGCAACAGATGCGGACTTAGGGTACAACAAACGTATTGTTTATTCTTTAGCAAACGAAAGTCAAGGGTTATTTAGAATAGACAATAAGACTGGGATCATTTTCACAACCGGGTAAGTACAATTACACCAATGGTTGAAGTAAAGCTTTAAAAGATATAAAATATTATGATTTTAAAAATTAATAAATTGTATATATTTAATTTAGTGAAATTTTATTTTTACAGAAATTTCGATCGTGAAAAAATAAGTAGTTATCAATTTGATGCTGTTGCTACGGATCAAGGTCGATACATTGCTCGTTCGCAGAGAGTGTCGGTGGAAATCACTATTAATGACGTCAATGATAATAAACCTATATTTACTAAGTACCCATTCAAAGAACAAGTAGCAACTTTAACGCCACCAGGTCAAAGTCTGTTAAGAGTTTCTGCAAACGATAACGACATAGGAACCAATGCTGAAATACTATTTGAACTGTTAGATACGTCAAATCATAAGTTTCGTATAAATCCAACTACAGGTGTACTAACTGCTACACAAAGTTTAGCTAGTGAAAATGGTAAATTGATACACCTTAAAGTTAGCTAAAGATAAAGGAAATCCACCACAGAACTCAATCGGACTTATAGAAATACGAGTTGGAGATTTTTCTGATCAAACTCCAATTCTAAACTTTCAAAATTCTACGTACAATGTTACTATACCGGAAAATTTTGCCTACGGCAAAGATGTTTTGCAAGTTACAGCTCTAAGAAGTGATGGGCGAAGACAAAGAGTTATTTATGAATTTGGCAATGGAAATGATCAATATGGCTTTGAAATAGACTCAAACACAGGAGTCATAAGAGTAAATAACTCTGCAAATTTAGATTACGAATCCTACCCTGGACCCCGACGGCAACTCGTTGTCGTAGCGCGAACAGAAGGGCCTCATGCATTGTATGGATATTGCGATGTAATAATTAATCTATTAGATCAGAATGATCATGCTCCCAGTTTTACCCAACAGCAGTATATAGCAAATGTACTAGAAGGAAACACAAAAGGCGAGTTTGTTATGCAATTAACCGCTAAAGATGGGGATCGAGGAGCAAACGCAAGAATCTTATATCACATCGTTGATGGAAATCACGATAATGCATTTATCATAGAACCGGCGTTTTCTGGTTCGGTCAAAACTAATATAGTCTTGGATCGTGAAATACGTGAAACATATAAACTGACTGTTATAGCTACCGATGAAGGTAATCCGCAAATGACCGGAACGGCAACGTTAAGAATTAACATAGTTGACATCAATGACAATCAACCTACTTTTCCACCGCCTAATGTCATCTCAGTATCAGAAGGTATGTGTTTAGGCTTTTTACACCTGCTTTAATATTAGTTTTTAAATAAGTGTAGGCCAGCCTATCGATGTTTCGATATAAATTGGTACTACAAAAAGCATTTTACAAAGAGGGAGGCATTTTACATAATTTGTATTCTCAACTCCGCGGCTGGCTTACATTGCGACTTTTCGATCCCAGCGTCGAGATTAAATAAAAGAGACTCCTTTAGGATCAATATTTATTGGACGGTATTACATTTTTTTCGAGTGCATGTTTTACTGGTGCCTCCTCGACCAACGGTCCGCGCTCTCTTTTTGTTTCTTTGTTTTTATATCATTGTACTGCGGTTGGGTTTTGTTTTAGAGAATTTTATTTTACGAATCTTTAAAGTTGCAGTCAAACGAGAGTAGCGTCTCCATGTATGTACTTTTTTATATTTATTCTTAACCTTTTACAGGAGCGGAAGTCGGCGCGGTGCTTACATCTGTTACTGCAAATGATGTTGACACGTTTCCAGCTCTGAAATATGCGATTGTTCAAGGAGATAATACTTTTTCAATCGATAGATATAGTGGAAAGATAGTTTTGAACAAGCCACTGGATTACGAAAGCAAAAAAGTTTATTTAGTAAATATAAGCGCTTCGGATAGTGAACATATTGCGAAGACCACTCTTACGATAAAAGTGACCGATGTCAACGATAACGTGTACAGTACAAGCCGCTTCCAGCCCAACAGCTTCGTCACATATTCAGCGCCGCATCAGATGATCTGATACAATTGTTAGAAAGCCTGCTGTCTTTGTATCCACCTCGACGCTGCGACTGCACCCAAGCATTACAAATGGCATACTTTAGGTATATTATTGAATAATATCAGTTTTACTATTTGATCATTCCTATCTTTGCTAGGCTAAAACATTTTTGAATTATAAGAGCCTTATTAACATCCGATTCAAATTATTCCTGCGGTACTACAACCAGACAGTGTCAAATTTCGTGCAGAAGTTTGGGCGTGATGCGCGTAAAAACATACATACAAATATTTAAAAAATGGTTGTTTTGATTTCTATTAATGTATAAACACCCTTTATACATTAATAGATTCAAATGTAGTTAAATATTTTTTATCTACAGATATGATGTTTTAAATTTTTATTATACAAAAGTGATGTTTACTGTATTGGGTCAAATTGTGAATAATGATGAATGATCATGATTTAAAACCTCATATAATCAAATTGTTTTATTATAAATTATCTCAAATAGTTAATTTATCACAAGTTTTCTAGTGTTGTCTATCTAGAAACTGTTTTCCTTTCAGCAATAAACCAGCTCCAACAGTGGGATCAAAATTACCAATGCCTTCAAGTATATTGAAAATAGAAACAAAACAGCCATCACTAAAAAGGAAACTTCTTGATAATATAGATGGTGGATCACTTGCTAAAAAACTTAATTTTAATTGATTAACAATAACATAACAAAATTGTTTACTATTAAAATGAATGCACGTGTTTGGCAACCACACTGCCCTAAAGAAAAAAGTGCAATTATAACAAAACAGAGTTTATTTTAAATGAATTTTTAAGACTGTTTTGTGCATATATTTTCATGGACGAGAAAATAAAGCTGGACTTTGCATAACTAATATAATCATATTGTAGGACAAATGAAATATATATTTGATATCAATATTTGTTTTATTTAAATGAAACCCCAATCTTTTTCTAAAACAGTATATTCTCAATTTATATCATGCACTAAAATTTACAAAAAAAAAATTATATTCTATAACAAAATATTTTTAAACTTGAGTAAACATATAAATATTTTTATATGGCACAGCTGTCCCACATCCTTAATTAAAATAAAACAAAGGAAACCGTCCGCAATCTTCTTTAATGTGGTACCAATCTGAAAAAATAGGGATAAATAAGTCCTTTTTAAATTTGAACTTAGCACTTTGATAATTTTAATAACAGCTATCAATAATTTTAAACCAAAAGACTTTATCGTGATTAATACGAATGAAATGTGTTCAGAAATCGACTATCGTGGTATACGCCTCCTAGATATACAACGGTGGGCCTATATTTAAAACTACTGATGCAATACTGTCAGGAAATTACTTAAACGGAAATAAGAAACCCAAGCAGTTCCTTGGACTTGTGACCAACCAACATGGCTTAAAGGATCATTTATCTCCACTGCTTAGATTCGGTGTACAAACGTTAACATAAACTTAATCCTAATTTTCGCCCCGACAAAGAAGTCTGTTTAAGTTGACTTTATATCAAGAAATTTAATATCTACCGCTTCACTTCACAGTACACTAGTATAATGCAGTCGCAGGAGTTAGATCTTTGAAACTATACAACGGATTTATGCGGTTTTTTTAATAGATAGTGATTCAAGAGAAAGGTTCATTTATTATAGTAAAGAAACGGGGCAAAGCTAGAGCGGACCGCTAGTACATAATAAAGACAGATTTTATGACTTAATCTTTAATATCGGTTTCTGTAGTCGAAACTAACTAATAAAAGTTCTCCTCAAAAAAGGGTCATGCACTATCCGCAATGTAGCGCCAGCGTCAAGCCTACCGCACAGTATTGCACAGTTCTAAAAAGAAAACAAAAAAATGGAATATATACTAAAACCGTTTTTTTAAAATACGTATAAGACGATGGACAACATTTATGACAAAATAAATCTTAATAATCAGGAATATTGTATTCGTCATCCACATGATCTCAGGCGTTTGGAATAAATAATAACGCTGTTACTTTTTGGGGCTAACAAATGTAGTCTCATATTACTAAACAAATTATGTTCTAAATATTTGCTTTACCATCGTTTACATTATTTCCAATATGTCCTTGCAACTTTTCGGTTTTTTCTTTGCTCCTCATTTTTATCTATACACAAAATTTCATCTATCTTCTTTTAATACTGGTTTCAATTTTGTGAGTTATTTCCAGAATTTATATGATGTTATAGTTTCTGTAGATAAACAGTATTTCATATTAGAACGATTATTTGTGATTTGTTTTATAAAAGAAATTATATTTTAAGATTTTAATATAAACATGTAAAGCTTAATAAATGACATTTAATTTTAAACACTACACCTGTGAGCCAATTGCTTCATTTTGACAGGACCTATGTAATAAATGATTTAGATTTATCATAATTTATCGTTTAATGGTTTAAAAAAATGAGAATTATTTAATAATAATAATAACCTTAGGCGAGTGTGATACGAGAGAAAGACGACCATATATACCATACTTCCGTTCATCTTCGGGTCTCAGAGTGCCCATTTTCTTCAATACTAAATAAATCTATTAAAATTTAAACATAAGTTTTTATTATAAAAGGGTCCATCACTTATATACATATTTTATTAATTCAACAATACCTGTTCAAGCATTCCGTAGCTTCGTATAAGGAAGTCTCTCTGTGCCAGCAGATTGACACGCTCGCGTTCTTCCTTCTCTACTATAGGGTCCGGCTCATAAGAACAGAGCACATATGGAACTTTGTCCTCCTTTACTTTTTCTTCAATTGGCGTCGCCTAAAAAGGTTTTTTTTTTTACTACTACCATATCTGTTTCATTAGATACTCATTATCACTTTTAAAAATAAATTGAATCTTGGTTAAGTTCGAAATATTATATTTAATTTCATTCTGAACTCAGTAAGCTGTTTCTCAAGATCATGCTCATCGATTTAAAAATATTTACAGTCAAGCAACTAAAAGATCTAATTTGAGAGAACTGACATACATATTACAGCAAGTTTAAATTCTTCATAGAACATGGATGATATATTCGCGTTTATATCCAATCCGATTTTGATTAATTGATAAACAATATAGGTTACTTATGAAGTTAATTAAAAATACTTTGTTTATGGTTTACCGGTAACCGTGGCATGGAAGGTTTAGTATTGAGCTTTCCTTTGTCATCCTTGCGTCGCGGGTCGCGTCGGGGCTTTCCCGAGATTATGCTTGTCCTCGCGCTTGTTACTGTTGATTCTTCCTTCTCTAACTTCTCTACTTCTTTAGGTTTGGGCTGTGAAGGTTTCTTTAGAGCTTCAGCTTTTGCTTTAGTTTGCTATATTTCATATTAATTTATTTTGATTATCAGAACTTTGATAGAAATGAATATTTTTTAATGGGCATCCTTACCTGAAATTCTTCTCGCTGTATCCGAGTACAGTCACCACGCGCGCGTGACGATGCTGTGCCAGTGTAGAGGGAGCCCGAAGGTTGCTGAAACAGCGATGCATACTGCTCGCCCACGGGGTAAACGCGTCTGAACATTAAATATACAAATACTATCTATATATCTGTAGTATCTGCAATATGATCATATTATACACTAGCCGACACACGACTCGGTAACACACTTTCAGATGTTTATAATTTAAACGCTTCCTTATTAAGGAATTTTTAATTTAATCTTGTTGATAAGACTGTCTATCGAAAGTTTTCCTGCAGTTAACAGATCAAACGAAAATTATAAAAATCATACCTAAAATTGCCTAAATGAGTTTCTTCCCACTGGATTTGTGTCTGCCAGGGACTTTTTTCAGGTTCCCTTTCTTCGGTAGGAGTATATTCTAAAAATCTATAATAAATCTTATTTAAAATTATCCAGTTTATTATATTAAAGAAATCCCATCACTATTTATAAAATCTTATCATTAGCCTATTTATTTATTTTGCCTGGAAAGGTTAAGTACAGCTACACTATATATAATATTTTTATTTTTCGTGGAAGAAGTTGGACAGCTTACTTATTAGTCTGCAATAATCTATCTCGTATCCTTTTCCGATCCTCCTCCAGCACTCTCTTTTTATCGCATTGCCATATGTTTAACATCGTAAAAGTGTCCGTTAACAAACACTCCTTCACTTCTCGATCAAGTTGTGTATCCGTATGGAAACTTGGAGAATGATTTACCTAAAATTATTTGTTTTATTTGGAAATTATTTATGAGTTAGAGAATTAAAAATATTAATTTAAAAATGTTAACTCCATTCGACAACTTACTTCCAGAATATAGGGATGCAATTTGTGATCTAGAAGAATATCGAAGCCGAGTATTTCGAAACATGCATGCACCTACAAAGATAATTTGTTTTAATTAATTATGTAAGTTATATCTAGGGTTGCCAACCGTACTATAATTTATAGTATTGTACTATATTTTAAGACTCTGTACTATACACTGTTAAAGAAATATATAGTACCTACGTAAAAATAGTATATTCCAATGCCGAAATCAAACAAAGAAATATTTAATTTTTAAAATAAATGATTGCTTATGAAACCAAAAAATTGTTTTCAAAAGTAAACAATATTTTATGATATTCAAGAAAATATATTTTTTATAAATATAAAGAAGCAGCTAACACATCTTTATTTATTTTTGTGCTTTTTATTCTTCCGAAAATAATATAAGCCTAAATCACTCCTTATAACCTGAGCTCAGTCAATGCCAATCGCGTTCAAATGGGTCCAGCCCTTAAAGAGATTAGCCGGAACTCAAAGACAAACTGACAAATATTAAAAAAATGTTTTCATGAACTATTTCCTTAGTTTATTTGTGTGAAATCATAAAATACTATTTATTAAATGTACTGTATTTTCTATAAATTATTTTAAAAAATACTATATTTCACTGAAAAAATGTTGGCAACCCTAGTTATGTTTTCAGTTATAATTAAGTCTTTAAATCTACAATTATTTCTTACACAACAATAATTATTTTATGGAATAATGCACTAAGTATGTCACACGACATCTTAAAACTAATTATTATTATTGTTTACACATATGAAATACTATTTATGTTTTCTTTTCATTACTACATTTATAATGATCTCACACAAGCTAAATAAAACTAAATATGTATTCTAAATCTCAAGTATTAACTTGGATACATTTTTTATTATTAATACTATTATTTGATAGTTATTAGTTGCATCCAATACTAATTCCCCTTTATATATATATGCACCTTAAAAACTAGTATACCATCATAAAGAAATATTGTGTACACAGGATAACTTATCTATTTAAAGAGATATCTTCCAGTAACCCCAAGTAAATATAGGAAAATATCATTTGAAAAAGAAAATGACTATATAATATTTAATTATATACGAAAAACCATATAATAGTGAATGAAAAATGCTATACTTACAATATTCATCTATATACACTACATTAAATTATTATAATACGATAAACTATAAATAAGTGTATCATGTCGAAATTGAAACCTAAAATTAAATATAGTGGTAGACAAAAGGCGGTCTTATGGATAGGTAGCCATTTCTTCCAGACAACCTTTAGGCTAGAAAAATTGTATTAGAATAGGGTATAGGGTGGCACAACCTAAAATAAACTACATACAAATAACTTCATTCTAATGCATATACATAACTACATATATATAATATATAAATTTAATATTAGTCTTATTTACATCCACTAAAAAAATCATATCTGAAAAGATTTTAAAAGGCTAAATAGTTTGTTTTAACAAATATCAAGGACTACTAATTGAAAATGAAAAATTATTTTAGCAGTAGTCAACCCACCTCGGCTTCGCATGGATGCATCTTTTATCATTATCCCGCGGGAATCCCAAATGTTTCCGGGATTAAAAGTAGCCTATATTTTAATCCAGTTTACACTATCTATGTTCCAAATTTGATTGAAATCCGTTCATTCGTTGTCGCACAATGAACTAACAATCATCCAAATACAAACACATTTATAATATTAGCAAGATTAGAAAGATAGGCTAGCTCATTTATTGACGATAAATATAATCTATATAACATCACAATACGACCTATAGGACGTGAAAAACTAAGTAAATCTCAAATATAAGTAAGTTTCACTCAGATTTCATATCTTTCTATTCAAGAGAAAGGCGGAGAGTTAAGTAACATTTAAATATAAGATAAAATCTAAAACTATAAAGAAGTATCAGTTAATTATATGGAAAAGCGAAGAACAGTAGATTTCAATAAGTAACCAACATCCAAACATGCATACTTTCACATTTATAATATTAGCAAGATAATAAGATTGCAGTGGTTAAGACTTAATGTCTACTCAGGAGGTAGATCGG
>JAOPUB010000006.1:2365707-2389273 GCA_027564055.1 Neptis clinioides
AACTTCATTGGAATCCGTTCAGACGCTGTCGCGTGATTAAGTAATAAACATACAAACTTTCACATATATAATATTAGGGCATAAACGCTTTATTATTGCCGTCAAGTTAAGCGCAAGGTCGCACATGTCACGTCACCATAACCGTGCACGTCGGCGCGGAACGTAAACACGACTGCACCAAAAACTTGGCTGATGTCACTTCAAACATAACGTAGAATAAAATTAGACGCGACTGGTGAATCTCGCGTGCGGTTCATTGAGCGACGGGCGGGCGAAGCGAGCGGATCGCCGCGGGCCTCTGCCACCGACGAGAAGGTAATGCTTTGCAATGCGACCTTGCGGCGTCACACCGCGTCACGCCGCGCCGCCGGATTATTTTCGTCGCTTTTTGGCAGCTCTTCCCCATCCGCCAGAAGTCCCGAGACTACTAATACAAATTAACGTGCTCAAAGGGCGTTTTATTTTTCAGATTGCGACAGACTATTGCGGCGAGACTCGCAGAGATCGACGAAATTGTTTCCGAGTTTGATCGCGTATCAGAGAAGATCGAACAGCTGCGTCAGCAGATCGAAGTTTATATAGCTAAAGTCGGAACTTTTTACGTGTTTGGAGAGGACAACGAGGGAGAGGTCCGTAACCTATCTGAGCAGGTGTCCGACTTGGTTGGACGGACGAAGACCTTTACAGAAGAAAGTAGGAAACGCTACGGGGGCTCCGCGCCCGCTGACGTGGCGCAGGAGCTATCTTCCCTAGAACTGTCAGCGGAGGCTCTAGGAGCGGCAATGGAGGAAAAGGAGAGAGAATGGAAACGCGCACGCACCTCTCGCGGAGAATACGCGAGTGATGTTGAAAGCGTACAGACATGGGTGCGCGGGGCGGAACTGACAGCGCGTGATCGGACTCTGCCACCGCAAGCCTATAAGGAACGCCTCGTGGCCACCAGGGCGGAGATACCTGCGATATCGGATAGAGTCGAGCGGTTAACTCGTAACGCCCGCGCGATAGTAGAGGGAAGCCGCGATTCCGGTGAGCGCCAGCTCATACAATCTACAGTGTCGGCTTTAACGGAACAATTTTCTGCTGTATGCAGCGAGCTGGAAGCTCGTCAAGCAGCGGTGGAAGATGCCTGTGATTCAGTAGCGAGGTTTTTGGCATTATTGGAAAAAGTGTTACTTTGGGTGGAAACACAGCGGGCTTTCCTAGCGCGGCCACTGCCGTTGGCCGACTTGCAGGAGGCCCAACAAAAACAGACTGAATATGGGGTATGAAATGTTCATCCGTTAAGTAGGTGGCAAATTTATGGAGGTTAAATTTTATTCTATTTTTTGTTTCAGAATGCTCTTAAAAGTTGTAAGCAGCAAGCTAAAAACTTAGCAGATATGACTAAGGAATTGGAGGCAATTGAACGCGTCACAAGTCCAGGAGATTTGCCTTCTAGGCTAGAGGCTGCTGAAAATGCGACAGTTGATGTCGAGAAACGATTAGCGAAAACAGTTCGTATTTTAGCTTACGGCATGAAGAACACGGTTTAATAATTTGATTATAAAATTCTTGTTTATTTTTTCAGAATGGCTTATTACAAGAGCTTGCAGAGGAATGGGAGCGATGTGAGAAAAAATTAAAAGACGTCGGCCATTGGCTTGAAGCTACGACAAGAACAATCGAAGCACCGCAAAATGCCAAAAAGCCTCTTCGAGACCGATTGGCTCTCAGAGAAAAATTAATAAACGATATATCTACACAGAAAACTAAGATATCGTACGCGGTTGAAAAATTAAATGTGAGTGAGGTCTTCAGTTTGTGTTTTGGTCGCAGCCTCGTTCAATTGTAATTAGGTTCATCAACTTAAATTTATTTTTTTCTTACCAGCAGGATTAATACTAGACTGTGACAGGTATCTACATAATATAGATAAAATGTACAATTGCTTATCCCTTTCTTAGGTTCACTTCGGTCCGGACGGCGTGGCAGCACAATCAAGATCGCCTGAGGGTGTACAGAGCGCAGCACGTGAACTAACTGCAGCACTGGACGCACTGGCAGGTCAGACAAGTACGCAGGCGAGTCAGCTTAGCGCTGCTCTTGCGCAGCTCGAAGCGTACTGTGCTGATGTAGCGCGTTTACGCGCTCAGCTGCTGCAAGCTGAACAGCAGTTGCGCCATGCTGCGCAACCCAACTATAGTCCTCGGGATCCGGATCGGGCTGCGGCACATCAACAGGTTAGTTCTCGATCGTTCTCATCTCACATCAATAGGCCGTATAGTTATGTCGGACGGTGAAGCTTAGCGGTAGATACACACAGCCACCATGTACATTATCACGCGATTCATATTATTTTCTTTCTGTTTTCCCTACCTCACTAACTCGAATCTATAATGATGTCCTCGTAGGAATGTCGAGACAGAGTAAAGTCGCTACAGAGTAAAATTCAGGCGCGAAACGAACGGATCAAATTGCTGATGCAGCGTGGCGTCCCCGACGCCGACCCGCTCAGGGACGTCTAGTCTGCCTTTACCCGCGTTTAGCTCTAAGTTCGCCTCTATCATCTATTCCTATTATAATTTTTTTAAACTATTATCAAATATACGTTATCGAAACCGCCGATCGTTTTTCATTATCATCGCTGAAGAGCGAACCCTTTAAATCATACATCCGTACTTGCGTATCAGGAGGTCGGGAGGAGAATCGAAGAGCTGACTCGCAACATCTACGAGATCGACCCTTACTTCGCTGCGGGCGAGGACGCGGCTGGCACGCTGGCGATGCTTGTGTCCAGTGCTGAGCATGCGCGAGCCCGCCGCCCTCTTGCTCCTGCTGCAGCTGCCACCCTCGCCCCTCCCTCCGCCTGGCTGTCAGGCACCACCTACGCCGAGATAGTGAAGGGCCACGGATCTCGATCGGCGTCTCCTGCGCCGCCGACGCACAGAATGCAATTTGACATGACGCCATCGAGAGACCCTAGTCCTGAAATTCAAAGTGAAATTATTAGTGATGTGCTAGTGACTCCAGCCGAAACGGTTATAACCAGTGAGCCAAGAGTCTTAAGTGAATGTGACATTAGTGAGTGTGAGACGTTCCCAGTAGACACAAACGTTTATTATGACAGTGAAATTAATTATTACACAGGACACCCTGTTCAATATGAAGAAATTGAACAGAAATTACATCAGGTCTCTTCGAATGATAAAAGTCCGAGCCGATCAACTGATGTACTACCTATTGACCGATCTGAGAGGTCAGTCAGCCCAGCTATGAAACTCCGTTCTCAAGATTTATCTTATGCGGAAATATTGGCTTTAGGATTACGCAAACGTGCTGAAACTGGAAGTATAACACCTTTACCAAAGCCACAAATAGCACAAGTAGAGATGATTAAAGAAATAGTAGTTGAAGTTGAAAAAACAACAACCCAACAAGAACCGAAAGTTCAATCTAAAGAGTTTATAAAAACAAAAACCGAAAGACCTCAACGTAGTCGTTCGAGAGATATGCCTAGACAGCGCAGAGCACCCGAAAAGAGATCTACAAAAGCACATGATATCCAAGCAATTAAAAAGAAAAAAGTAACAAAAAAAGTTATTGAAGTGCAAGATTTTGATGAAAATACGGAAGTACCGGAAGTAGAAATGTCTGTTCCAAAAATATCAATTATTGAATCTAGGCATGATAAAGCATTGACTACAGATATTATGGAATTAGAGAAGGAAGAAATTCCTCATGATGTTGAAATTACTGAAAATATGTCAAAAATAGATCATACCGATATCTTGGTATCTGAAAGCGAAGAAATTGAACAAAAGAAATTTAAAAAGAAAACTAAATCTAAGAAGCCAAAGAGTACAGAAGATGAGATAGAAAAGGCTCTTAAGGAAATTGAAGAGTTAAATAAGCATAAAAAGAAAAAAATAAAAGAATCTGGTGAAAAGAGTAAAGACAACAATCTAGATGTACAAGAGCCAGTTACAAATATTTTAGAAAACATAATAGAATGTAAAGAAACAGATTTATCTTTAAAAACTAAAAAAAAGAAAACCAATAAGTCTTGTCAAGATAAGACAAGAAAGACAATATCCGAATCTGGAACTGTTGAAACCTCAATTAAAATTGAAGCAACGTTTTCTGAAACAAATAATCAGATAGCATTACGTGGTACTAAAAATCTGAATGTTACAGATGAAGACGAAAACAAAAATGATTCTCAAGTTATTGACAGTTTAAAAGAGAAGACCACTAAAGATGACGATAAATTAGAACAAGTACCTGAGAGTTCAGAAAAACCTCTTGCTTCTTGTAAAATTCCGTTTGCTAAAATAGCAACAACAGCTAATGAAACTAAGGAAGAGTATTTAAAAAACGTCCAAGATCAGCCAGAAGAGCAGGAACATTATTCCACGAACATAGAAAGTACTAATGTGCAAAATATTGGAACTGGAGTAGTAAAGCAAAAGAAGAAAAAGAAAAGCAAAAAGCAAGATACTGTTCAAAGTTCTATTGATATCACGCCAACTCAAAAAGACACTGAAACATGTCTAATTGGAAATATTCAAGATATCACACGAGATGAAGTTAAGGAGATTAAACATGGACAAAAGGAACTAAGTTCCGTTAAGAGATCTTCTGAAGAAGAGGTAATTATTGTAGCGGATAAAGAAAATCCTCCTATAGAAACAGGAAATGAATCTAAGAAAAAATCAAAGTCTAAAAAATCTAACAGAGAAAAACAATTCCAAGAGGAATTAGGAACTACAAGTGACAATAAAGAACCCGATACATTGGTAATAGAAGAACAATGTAAAGATACAAAATTGCAGAAAAAGAAATCGAAAAGTAAAAAAATCAAGTCATTAATAGACGATGATATAGATAGAGCACTTAAAGAAATTGAGCAAAGCGATATTTCTAAAAGGTCATTTAAAGAAAAAAATAAAACTAAAGACGTGAAAGGGTATCCTGCTAAAAGACAGATCGAGTCTCAAATTGAGAACCCTACCGAAGATGTAGAGAATCCTTCCACTGGTTTGGAAAGTAGTATTATAACCATGGATTGGAATACTTTGATGGCTGAGGAAGATAAAATTCCAGATATTGCATTTGAACATCAAGAAGGACCGGCTATTACCGACAGCTCAGAACAAATAGCTTCTGAAGTAATTATTATTCAAGAAGAATTATCGAATTTGGAAACTACTGAAGAAGACGAGAATATTATAGATACTCAAATTATGTCAATAGATAATATTAGTAAAGAATGTGACAAACATTCAACAAATGTAACTGGTACTTCAGCAAATGAACAAAATAATAATGACAAAAATTTTTATGCGGATTCTCAAAAGCATCGCTCAGTGAATATGGTTGAAGAAATAACTTGCTATAAAGCTATTGATCAGGAACTAGAGACACGTAAAATTTATCTTATAACACATGAGGAGAAGAAATTACCTCCTATTAGAACTGTCAAAGTTTTCAGTAGCAAAAGTAATTCATTAGATGAAAAAGAAGGGGAAGTAGATCAAAATATTTTGGCAACTAGCCAGAATATAAAGAAAGAGGATAATAAAGTGACCGACATGCAAAATTTTGAATTATTTACTGAATCTAATAAACAGGAAGAGGAGAAATCGGATGAATTGTCAGAAAAGGCAGAAGTAACAAAACAAATCCCTGATCAATGTGACTATGTAGTTACAGATGTTACAGAAGATAATGTATCACTAAAATCGGGTAATGTAATAAATACAATGGACAATGTAATCGGAGATGTTCAAGAAGAAACAAAGAATAAAGTTTCTATATCAACGAAAACTTCATCTGTAGCAACATCAGATAATGAATATGTCGACGAAGATGTTCTTGAACAAGCTATATTTGGATCTGTTCAGGAAAGGAAAAAACCAACCAAAATAGAATCCACACCTTGCATGGTACTTAAAGATGAAGTAAAACCTCATACGATTGGACTCGATTTTGAGCAACTAGATAATGATAATTGTGTATTTGTATCAAATCAAATAAAAGAATCTCAGGAAATATTGAAAGAAGAAGAAGCTGTTTCTGAACAACTATATGATACTATTATGAAACCAAGTATAGAGTCAGATACATCGGTCGTGAAAACGATAGTTATTGATGAATTTGCACCAGATATTTTAGAAGAGACGTTTTCACCTGAACCAATAAAATTACAAGATTCTGCTCAAGCAAGCTTATCCGTTAAAGAAACATCTATTGACAAGGAAGATTTATTAAATTTAAAAGAAAAAGAGCACGTGCATGATATTATTGAAATAAATCAAGATAAAACTGAAACAAGTTTGTTTATTGCAGATACTAAAAATTTATTGAATTTGGATAATCAGGAGTCACACAAGAATCAAGAAGCAGAAATTATACATGAAGCGTTAGAAAAACCTAAATCTTTGGATGTAACGGACAATTTATCCAGCATTGTCCCAGTTATTTCATGTTTAGAAGATGCAACAAATATAAAAAATCTATGTTCAATAGAACAAGAAACCGACACTGACTTTGTGACTGCTGCAGATCCACATGTGATCAAAATTAGTGCCGATACAACATATAAACCAAATTTGTACAGGAATTTACTTGAATCTTTATTTACACAACTGAAATATAATTATCAAGATATTGCTGATGCTGAAGATAAATTAGGGAGCCTTAACTCGAACAAAGTAAACAGAGAAGGTGACCTATTTTCAGATAAATTGCTGTCTGAAAATAGTCAGAAAGACTCAGGTCAAGTCGAGAAGCAAGAAGACGTAAATTTATTGTTACAAAACCAAAAATTAAACGATAAAGCAACGGAGATATTTGAAAATGAAACTGAAGCAATAAAAGTTATAAGTGAAGGAACACTACAGTCTAAAATAAGTGAATCTTTATTTAAGACACAGCCTGACTCTAATAATGAAAGAATGTTCGCAGACAGTTTATATTATGATAATCTTAGTCAAGCGTATCATCAAATATCACAAGCTGAGAAACTATATGGTCTTATTAAATCTAGAGAACATAGTCCAACCGAATCATGTATTTTAGAGAAATGTGACCCCATTTTACAAAATATTGTTCTGAATGAAAATAAACAACAAGACGTTCAGTATAGTCAAACAAAATTAAGAAACTATCAAGATATTAGGAATACAGAAATTGTATCAGAATCCGTGAGTCAGGGAACTGAAATTTGCGAAAATAAAGCGAAAGAAGAGAATGAAAAAGTAAAAGATATATTATTACAGTTTGAATCTCCTAGGCAAAATTATCAAGAATTGGCTGATGCGGAAAATTTATTTGCAATTATTCAAAGTAAGGGCAAAGCTGAGAAACCCCATGATGATGTCATTCAACGTATCAAAGAAGAAAGTATAGTTAAAGGCAGCGACGACATTGCGCCTAATGAATATAAACTGATTGATACAGTTCATAATATGCCCATTGCTGACACCAATTTAGCGATGTTCGTTTATCATGAAATTAATAATGCTGAAAAATTACTTGCGTCCACTAAAAGATCTAAAGCAGAGATTATACAACCAGATATTTGCATCTCGATAACGAAAATGGATGATCTAAAACAAGATTTAGAATCAGTTTCTAAAAAACCTCTGAGTACGGTTGAAACATGCAAAGAGCTTGATAATACGGAAGATAAAATGACTTTTAAAGGAAAACAAAGTTTGGAAATAATCAATAAGATTGATCTAGAAAAATCTCATATAATTACTAACGAACACGAAGAGCAAAAATTACAAAATACCGTATTAGACGTCGAAACATCGCTCAATATAGATGCTGTAGAAAATGCAAAAGAACGCTTTGAAGATTTTAGTCGGGACCCAATTAAGAGTATAGAGGTTAAAGAAAAAAAATCTATAACCGATGAAGCTAAATCTGAGAATATTATGTTTGCCATAACAGAACAAGGAAATAAAATTCAGGTCAAAAATGAAGTTGAACATGCTATAGACCTTATAAATAATGAAATACTCCCAAGAAAAGAAGGTGAACATCTTGTTGAGTTAGACTATGAAATTTTAAGTCAGGAAGAAAATCAATCTACACTGACTGACCCCGAAAAGGATTTCACTTTAGAAATCGATGATGTAAAAGATTCGCTCGTAGCTTTTGTATACGATACTGAGAACAAAGAAAGGTCGATAAGTACTAAAACAGATATTGATGCGACCTTAACTATAACAGAAGAAGAAAGTGATGAATTTGTATTAGTAGACATAGTAAAAGATAAAAATGAACTTAACTTGCAATCTGTAAACAGTAGAGATATTGTTTATGAAAAAGAAAGTATTTCATCAGAATTAGTAGAAAACGCAATTAAATTGATTGATGAAACGATTGAAGATATTACAAATTCAAATGATATGGATGAAAATGAAAAAACAGAGAATGTAGATGTATCTACTACACAACTAGAACACGAAAGCCCCCGAAATTTCGACAATTTTGAAATCAATGCTGATTTTGAAACAGACTTTGAAATAGTGCCAGAACCATCAATCGTTCAAGAGGAACAACAAACTGTAAAACAACATTGTGATATTCAACAAATATCCGATGAGCCTGACTCTATCTCGGCTGTATTTATTGAAAAAGAAAAAATAAATTTATTACCTCTATCTGAACCTTGTGAATCTCTACCTGTTGATACGCAAAAACAATTAATAGACAGCATACGTACGGATTCGGATGTTATTAATAAATGTCAGCTTAACATTGATAATATTAACACTGGAAATGACGTTACTAAGAGTGAAATTAACATCATCGATGCAGAAACTAAACTAACTCGCCTCGAAAAATCTCCTATCCATAGTTTGCATGATCTACTCCCAGAAATTGATTCTATTCCTGAATTCAAACCTTCCTATTCAAATACAGTTTTGTATTCTAAGTTATCTGCTGATGCGCCTGAATTCACACCTTCCTATATGTATCAGTCTATTGTTTCTGATAAGAAAACTCCCAGTACAATCGATACTGATATAACTTCAGGAGAAACTGCCAGTAACAAGAATATAATCGAAAACAATAAGCAATGTTTATCAAGAAAAAAATCTTTGTCACCATCGAAAGATATTTCTGAACCAGTTACCTCATACTCATCAGTACTGGCTAGTAATTTAAGGGAACAGCTAGTAACAAAACCTAGTTTACTAGAAATAACCGTAAACCAAGAACCTTCCGAAATTCCTCAAAATATTCAAGAGAGACGTGTTGAGGTAAAACCTAAACGTAACAAGAAAAAGAAGAGAGATCAAGAAAAAAAAGAATTGCCCCTTCATCAAGGGCCTGAATCTGATAAATCACTAACAAATATAGTATCTTCAGTTGAACCTGTTAATGTGTGGATAAAAACATCAGAAGAAGGAAAATCATACGCAGAAGTCGTTGCCGAAAGAGTGGTTATAACCGATGAGAAAGAAACTGACATAGTAGAACCGATATTAGAAAAATCTAATATTAAATCTAATTTGGATGAAATTGTTGTGCCAATAACGAAATCAGAAGAACCCAAAATTGTCGAAGACATTACAAGTTCTTGGGCTAATATTGTAGCTTGTAGTCGACCTTCGCCAGAACGATCAATTAAGACAGAAATTGGTCACCAATCAGAAGTTCATTATCCTCAGCATAAAGCCCCTCTTATCTTAGTAGACGAAACTGATAACGATTTTCCAAAATCAAGTGTCCAAGTTGATGCCGAAGGATTTATAACAGTTGATAGAAGCAGAAGATCCAGATCAAGATCTAGAGATGCACGATCAACGTCTGTATCGAAAACAGCACAGAAAAGTTATGTCTCACGTGAAAAATCTGAAAATAGATTTGGTGTTTTAACGCATACATTAAAACCTGAAGAGGAACCTAAATTGGATCAGAGTAGCATATCAGATGAAGAAAAAGTGTCGGTACAAAATGTTAGAAAAAGTAGACAATCTAAATCAAAGGAGAAGATATTAAAACCAACTAATCAAATACCTCCAAGTGTATTGGATGAAGAAAAACAAGATATAAAAAATAAAAGATCATCTAAATCTAAAGACAAATCTGTCAAACCACCTGAAAAAATTGTGGAACCTGTAAAAGAACCAAAAAAAGGTAAAGAAAAAGTAGGAGAACTTCAAACAACAGAAATTTTGGAAAGTCACAAGAAAAATAAGAAGAAAAAGAAGGATAAAAAAACAGAAACACAATTAAAAGATCTAACTGACATACCTTCAGTAGTTGAAATAACTTTACCAGTACGAGATAATGATGAGACCATTAAAGAAGTACACAAAACTCCGTTATCTACGCCTGAATCATTGCATACACCTATTAAAGATAGGTTTTATTCGGAGGCTCAATATTGGAAACACGACCCTAATGAATTCAAAGAGCTTGAAGATTTATCTGATATGTTAACTGTCGAAGTCAAGGATGATCATCATAAAGAGAAAGAAATGCCAGTTGGTTCAGTTTTGGTTGCTGAGAATTTGACTTCTTGTAAGATGCATAATATAGGAGATACAAGTAAAGACTATGATCAGGATATTGCTATCCCTAACGTAGAAACTATGGAATGCACACAGCACTCTACTTCAGAAAATATTATTGATGAACAATCTCTAGAAAATAAAATTGCCGATATTCAACGAGAAATTGAGGAATTGTTGTTACCTGAAAATGATAATTCTGGTATGAGTGACGAAATACCATTAGAACTTAAAGAAACAGATACACCGCATGAGGAATTACTAGATGAAACACCTGCTAATATGTCTCCTTTACTTGCTACACCTGAATCTGCGGAATTGTTATTAGATGATACATGTCATGATCAGCATGTGAGTCTTAGTATGATTGATGCTGTATTGGAAGATTCAGACGCAGAGGTGACTGTGGCGCAAGGATTGTCAAAAGATATTGCTTCTGTCAAGTTTTCGATCGACGACTCGCTATCACTAACTAAAGGTCAAGATTTGAATTTGATTGTATCTGGTCCAGAAACAAAAGATAGATCTGATCCATTACTTATTGACTCTGAATCCCAAATTACTAACATTGATAAAGATTCGATTACTAACAACATTTTAAACCTAAAATCTGATGAATTTTGGTGTAATAAATACGAAACGGATGACGCTGAAAAGTTGTTAGGTCAACAAAAGTCTGATTTAGTAACGGAACAAATAGACGTGACATCGGTTGATAAATGTGTTAAATTAGAATCTAACATTAAAAATGATCATTCTTTTTGGCCTGAAAAATACTTATATCATGACGCGGAATGTCAATATTTTATCTCATTAGCAAACAAAACTAAAACACAATCAAATGTTCAAAATGAAATATTAATAAAAGATCAAAATGACAAGGATCGAGATCCCGATGGTAGGTCCGGACATTCATCTGAAACAGAGGAGCAAGATCCGCGACGGTCTAATACTTCACCCTTCGATTCTAATTACATATCCATGGATCTTCCGGGTGGAATATGTAGTTGGAAAGATCACAGTTCTTACTTGAGTCTAGAAACTCCTAGTGATTCCTTATCGGGATTGCAAATCGAGGACACACCTCGCACTGACGTCGACATACCAGAGGATAAACTAACAGCCCTTTCCCTAGAATCCGATACCCTTCCAACACCCAAACAGGAGGAGCGGCTAGAAGGAAGGATCCCGAAGGCAGCCAAGGTGACTGAGCTACAGTCGTATTGTAAAACATTACACTTTTTAATTTATGTTTGGCATGATATTCTCACAAAATTTTTAATTTCACTTATTACAAAAATATATATTGTAAATTATCGTCCGCCAAATCTGCCGATCGTCTTGTAGTTGCAATTTTTTGGCATCCTTTATATTATTATCTGCTTTTAAATTAACGCGTTTTAACATATTTCATAGGTTTTCAAATATATTGTTTGAATAATCTAGTCATGTCTAGTCAAAACGATCGATATATTGTAACGAATGCTAATAAATTCTAATAAAAGTTGTGCAAATATTGTTTTATTTTCATAACTGTTCTGATTCAATTTTAAATAACCCTGAATAAATATTGCTGTCAAATCTTTGAATTCTACAAGACGAACGATAGTACTTATGATGCTTTCATTGTATTCTAGATGCTTTCTTTTGGGCTTAAAATTTATCGATCAAAGTATAAACTAAAGTTGGTGATGTTCTGAATTGAAAGATTAGTTAAGGATTAAGATCAGTAGATATGAAAGCAATGTATCAAATATACCCACTAAGAATAGATGTCAAAGGTACACATTTGTATATTTAGACCTATTTGTATTGATTAGACGTTTGCTCGTCTTATGTTTTTGTTTATTCTTTATATATTCTTTCCTGATTTTGTTTTTGCTTGTCTCAATAGAGTAAAAGCTTTCTATGTACTGAATGCACATTAGATGCATCAAATGACCAGAATTTCTGTATTTGTGAAAGTTTATGTAATAGTTATTTCTAAGTCAATGCATTACGGAATGTTTTTGAGTTTTAAGCCTAAATGTGATTTTTTAACAGATTGACATTCACTATGCTAAAATATGAACCTAGCATGTCATGCCAAAAATTGATATTGTCAATATTTTTTCTTTTCAATGTTGTTTTCGGCGTTGTTGTTACGAAACCGATACTAGGATACGATTATATAAAAATAATTATAGAATTCATGTTATAATATTCTATTATCGGTTTTAATGATGCATACGGAATGCTATTTTTGACTTTTCACCCTTTTACCGAATGCTTGCAACTAACAATGTGAAAATAGATTATTGAGATGCAAAGAGTCTGAACGGTCAGTCGTCTATCAATGTTTATTGATACGTTTTATTATAATCTATTTTCATATTAAATGTTCCATCACCATCCAGATGTGCATTAAGTGTGGCTAATATAGAGGTGTGTTCTCAGGATGACTTATCTAACGATATTGAAACGCTGCTTGAGGAAGTCAAAATAGTCCAAGCGAATCTCTCAGATCTGCCGGATGAAAGTCTCGACGCGATGGAGGCGGGACTACGGGTAAGATACATTTAGACATTGTAAATAATACATTTCGCCATTCAGACATAACGATAATCATTTCATATCATAATTTAGTTTACAATGATATACAGCCGCTGTGGAATTTAATATTCAATGAGACCCAAGTTTCTGTTTAAACTTCTTTATATAGATGAATCTCTATTTCGGTTGGTCATAGAATCACGAGTTGTTAATATTATCGATATTGTTAATATCGTTGTCAGGAGATGGTTCTTATGTAAGAAAAAATTAAGAGAGATGTCCGGAAAATAAGACAGTAAAACTTGGCGAGCATATTAAATATTCTAATGTAGCCATCGCTTTAACAGTATAAACTTGTCTCATGTAAAGTGTATGGCATCTGACACAACTGTCACTTATTTGACCAAGATTCATAGTTTTAACAGAATAAAGTGTATCTTTATATATATCTTTTTGACAAATCCGCAGTAGTTTATTTAAATATAGGACAAGCTTTCTGAAACGTTCGCTATCTAAAGTAGCTACACTATTCTCGGATGCTATTTGGGTCTCGACTCCCAAAGTTCTTTTCAGTTATGATGCAACGATTTTAACGTATTGTTATTATAGTATTTTTTAATATTTTTCAATTGACGACGCGAGATGTTTAAAACTTGGATTAGCAGACAATCTTATAGTCTTAGTGTTTTCTATAGGAATTAATAGGATGTGAAATGATCATAATTCGTAAATTCTATATCCCTGTTCTAATTTCCTTTATCAATATCTAATTCTTCTTAATTAGTAATTACTAATCTAAATTATTATGTTTTGTTGAGTATTTGATTTAAAATAAGCTTCTGAGTAGCCTCTTAGTGCATTAAAAGCAGTCATTAGTAAATATTCGCGTTATAGGGCTCAAGAATTTCAATTATTGCCACGCTTTTCAATTGTGATTCTCTGATGTAAACAAAACCAGAATCCATCATTGTTCTTACGTCAGTGATATAAATAACCGACTTCGTTATATACATAGCTACATCACCGCCGGTCTTGAATTCATTTAAATGCGTTTCCCATACACATTGTGTCGGATTAGCTTTAAAGACTATAAAGAAAGCTATTGGTTTGCCAAAGTAATTTTAAACTCAAATGTTAACGATTCGTTGAAAGCGTTCAGGGGTTCGTGCCAAATTTTAAACTTGAACTAATTTAAATTACTCGCTGGAAACGTTGTACTTGTTGTTTTCAATTTTGTAAACTGCCTTTCTGTTTGTATATGAATGAATATTTGTAGCTTCTAATTACAATCTTTTTAGATTTAATATTAAACGCTAGACGTAGATGGAGAATACTGGGGATTCTAAATAATATCTTTCACTGTTTATTGCTCTCTTTATAATATACTGCAACTAGTATTTAATCAATTCATTGGGATAGATTGTAAATTATAAAAGCAATAATTAATATCTTCTATAATTATTCATTAAGGGCCTCGTGATCATATACATTAAAATATTGACCCATGTTCTAACCAGGGATGGATTAATCATGAAAAAAATGTTTGAGCTACAGTCCAGACCAAAGGTTTTTGGATATAACCATCATTTGTAAAAAAAGAGGACTACTTTAACTACAGATACCTTAAGTGTCTTTCTCTATGTTGAACTTTAAGAATAATAAATTGTTTTGACGGATTTAAGAACAATCCATATTTTAGGGGCTCCTTTTTCTTACAAGGGCGTTAGGGCAGTAAAAAGCTCAGTTGAATAAATTTCCTTGTGTTTATTTAGAATCGTCTGGCATTGTAAACTGTTGTCGCTGACGTACAAATTCGTCTAATGGCGCCACAGTCCCTATTGCGTGATAATTGTCACATTACTACAAGATGATATATCTATGCAAATAAACCATGGATGATGGAGCATACTGTCACCTTCAAAATGCATTTTACTCATGATATGATGTCATCGTCCATACGCGAGTTACGACACCGATAAATATACGAGTGTTGTGTTTGGCACTACACAGTAGGGCATCAGTTCGCCACTTTCAACCAGCTCACGAATCGAAACGAACCGAAAACATTTAATATTATTTACGATATTTGCGATTTTTTAATATTACGATATATTAAAATCAGTGATTTTGAAAAAGTAAGCGCTTAAGTGAATTTTAAAACAATTCAAAGGGTGTATAAGTTGTTGATGATAAAAGTTCGATTATTTTGAAAGGTACTGTGCTGTAGTTAATAAATTTTAATATAAACAAGTGCAGGAAACATAAATTAGAGGTAATAAAACGTCGTAAACATTAAATATACTTAAACTGTTGTTTGCTAAAACATGTCGTTAAATAATCGTTAAAAAAATCATCTTGAAAAATATTTCGAACTAGCCGACCCGCGCAACTTCTTTCGCGTTATGCTTCGCTCCTATGAGTGGTAGCGTGATGTTTTATAGCTTATAGCCTTCTTCGATAAATGGACTATCCAACACAAAAATAATTTGATAATTGTAACCAGTAGTTCCTGAGATAAGTGCGTTCAAACAAACAAACAAACTCTCTAGCTTTATAATATTTGTATAGATAATAATAAATAGTGAAAGAAATATAATTGAGTTAGTTTAACTTTATATAACTCTGGAACTGCTAAACCGATTTTGGTTAAACTTAGTATGTATATACACTAGAGCTTGTAGGATTTCATAGGCTACAATTGTCCTCTAAAAAAAGCTTAAAGGGGTTGAAATAGTGGATGGAAGTTTGTAAGGGAGGATAAATACATGTGATTAAATTAACTTTAGCAAAGTCGGGGTGGGTCGACTAGTATTTATTAAAATGCTTTTAATATAGAAGGAAATTCGTTAATAATTATCAGTGACCGAAATAATAATGTCCATTTTCCTTCACAATAAGTTTATTCAGAGCGTTGATATCCAAAAGGGTCTGGATTCTCCCCAAGTCATCGATGACTATTTATAGAGGGTATTATTAAGGAAAATTAATTGGGGATCTGATGATGATGATTAATTTAATTTTTTCTTTTCTGCAGTCACTACATAGTTTGATTTTGCTTCTCATGATAGTTAAGAATCATAAATTTGATGAATTTGTTCAAATAAAAAAAAACTATACGAAGTTGTCTAAGGTATGATTTAAAGCATTTTGTTTGATATAATCTATATTAAAATATGTGACTAATCATAGATGATGTCATAAACAATAAAATCTAGGAACGATCTTTATGAGCCTCACAATATATTCAAGGAAATGGACGGCAATTAGTATTATAAGATTTAAATGGCTAATAAAAACCCATAGGAGTCATTACTAAATTTAGATTCTACTTTAAATACACTTATTTGTCATTATTATTGATTCTAACAACAATTTCTTGGTAAAAACAAAATGTCTATGATTACACCAACTGTTTACATTAAGATAATATTATCTCTTCATGTTTAATGTATGATTAATATTCATAATTTTAATCATGAATCACCTTTGATATCACTTCATCTCTATTTTTGGATTTATTTCTATTTATATAAATAGAATATATTATTTCAACCCTTTTAAGCCTTTTTTTTTTTTAAATATCCTTGGTAATTTTCCAGGATCTAGTCTACCTTTATACCAAATTTTATCAAAATCGGTTCAGCAAATTTTGAGTTATAAATGGCAAAACTTAACCTAATTTGTTTCAATATAAAACTAGCCGATCCGCGTGACTTCATCCGCGAGATGCTCCGCTCCTACGGGTCCTTGCGTGATGTTTTATAGCCTACTAACCTTCCTCGATAAATGGACTATCCAACACAAAAATATTTTTTCAATTCGAAGAAGTGTTTCCTGAGATTAGCGCGTTCAAATAAACAAAAAAAACAAACAAACTCTTCAGCTTTATAATATTAGTATAGATAAAGTAATTAGGATCGTTTCACATCCTTTACTTATTTTTAAAATTTTATTTTTAATTTTTGGGCCTCTTATATAGTTCAATTTTGAATATTTACTGAGATATTGTATTTCCAGGAGGGGATATCAATTCTAGTCAAGTGTGAAGAGGCGGCTGTTCTTCTGGAGCAGAAGATCATGGAGTTCCGTCAGGAATCTGAAGTGCAAGCGTTGTTGAAAGAACTTATCATGATCAAATCAAGAATCTCAAAATTACTTCTACAAGCTCGTCAGGGTCTTACTACCATCCAGGTAAGCAAGGTAACTTACTTTTTTTCTGTTTTTGTTTATCATTTAAAATGTTTTAGTATTATTATTTTTTATCACTTTTTAAATTATTTTTTAATTTTTTTTTATTCAAAGTATCAATTTTTCAGGACGCAAAAACAGAATTAGCACGTCAAAATGAAGAAATTGAGGAGCAGAAGAAAAATATTGTTAAATTAGATCTTTGGCTCGAGGGTATTAACAAAGAACTCGAGCAATCCACTAAACGTGCAGATGTGCTTAACGAAGAAGATATAATCAAATATATCGAAATCTATGAAAGATATATACGAGAATATGAAGAATATGAAATCTTAATTCAGTCAATTATTGTGATAATTCGTGATGATTCTAGTCAGATAAAAGAAAAATTGAATGTAACGAGAAGAACCTTAGAGGAAACAAGAAATCTAGTCATTATTGAGATAGAAAGGTTAAGACAACATTTATTGCAAATCAGGACGGCTCCTGAAGTTATAGAAGATGATATATCTCAAACTGATAGAACCATAGATTCTACTTCTATGCCCGAAGAAATTGTTACTCCACGAGAACCCGAATACGTTCAAGAAGAAAAAGTAGAAGAACCAGTTAAAGAAACGGTAGAAATCGAACAGGTTTCGAAAATAGAAACTGAGCCCAGCGAAGTAAAAACCCAAATTGAAGAGATAAGAGTACGGGCAGAAGATATTATTAAACCTAATGTTACTATAGAAACACAAACCGGAAAAAGTCTTATGTCTGATTCACCGTCATTTGTAGATAAATCTGTTATTTGTCAGCCTGAAGAAAAAGTAACTCGTGATGTTTCTATAACTTGTGCTCCACCAAAAGAAATAGAAGTACAAACAAGTGACTTTAAATCAGACAAAGAGATTCTAGAAAATATTCAAGTTAAACAAACTACATCTGACGGTCACGAAACAATTGAGATCGCTAGTCGACCAATTATGAGAAATCAAAAGATCGATGAACAATCGCTGTTTATAGATGCACAATACAAGGATAATAATATTCATAAAGATTCCAGACTAGATATAACGCATAGTTTACCTCAATCTTTCGAGACTATTATGGTTGAACCAGATGAAACTACAACTGAAGTTGTCGTCGATGCAGATGGTACTAAGAGAATTATAGTAAAAAAAGTAAGAAAAACGCTAGTTACGAGGCAACAAACTGTAACAAGAGATCCGCAAAATCAAATATTATTTAGTGAAAACGTTCCAGAAGACCAAACATTTTCGCAATTAGTGCTTAGAGGGGACGAAGGGTCAAACACATCGGTTTTAGAGGATGGTGGAAAGAGATATGTAAAATACCACACTTATGATGGACAAGTCTTGTCAGGGTTACCCGGAAGCGAAGTCACCATACAAGAATTTACGTCCCGTCCTGACATGATAATTACTATGGAGAAAGGAATGAAACCGGAAGACATTCTTCAAATTGCTGAAGGAGAAATTCAACCTCATATACAAACATCCTCTTCAAGTGTGACGGCTGTTGTTCAACAAGTTACAAAACGTATTGTAAAAACGAAACGTCGTATTATTCGAAGAGTTGTCATAATTGATGGCAAAGAACATGTAACGGAAGAGATTATTGAGGAACCAGATAACGTTGAAGTATTTGAAGAAAAGATTCCTAGGGTTTCTATAAAGGTTAGAGAAGATGCAACAGAAGTAGAAGTTGACGATTCAGATAATAGACCGGAATCCCCTCCCGATAATAAAAAAGATGACAAAAATGACGATTTTGCTCGAAGTGATAAACCACTTAAAAAAGACAAAACAGATAAAGATGTAATGTACGACATATTAGACGAGACCTTACAGAAAGAACAACCTGACACTAAATCTATTTATCATCAAAAACAGCATGAAAAAGTTGAGTTATCTCAGCCTAATATATCTGTAGAAACAACTCAAATTTCTGAATATTTACAACCATCCGAAATATTTATATCAACCGAACCAGACACAAGTCAAGATGGAAATATAACTTTGATTTCTAGTGGTATATCAACTTTAGAAACAAACACATCAAATGTCGCTACAGTATTACAAACAGTAACAAGAAAAATAACAAGAACACGAAAACGAATTATTAAACATATTCAAATTATTGATGGTAAAGAACATGTGACCGAAGAAGTTATAGAAGAACCTGACGATGTGGAAATCATTGAAGATGATCCTAAAATTTTGCATTATATTCAGGATGAAGGGGAACATACAAATAAAATGAAAATTATACGACAAGTTCATATTATCGATGGCAAAGAACACGTCTCAGAACAAATAATTCAAGATAGTGAAATCGAAGAATGTGAAAGGCCTGATTTTGATGAGCGTGATGAACAAGTATCGCAAAGCGAATTTTTATCTACAGCTATACGTGAGAATCCAAAGGATAAATCGGTAATTGATTTCACCCAAGATTTTATCAAAGGTGAAATAGGCAATTCATCATCAACACAACCATCCTTCGAGAAAGAGACATCTGTACTTCCTGCATCCACACAATCACTGACTGAAAAGGACATCTCACTGGAAGCCCCTGAAAAGACAATGTTAAAGAAAGAAGAAGTTGATACGAACAATCAGATACACATGCGCACTGTTTTAACCAAAACAAGAAAACGTATTATAAAACATATTCAAATTATTGATGGCAAAGAACATATCACTGAAGAAGTGATCGAAGAACCCGATGACATTAAGATAATTGAAGGTGATGCAGTAGTAACAGATATTATTCAAGGAAAAATAAATGAACAAAATTTAGGAGATGATTTTCACTTGAGCACTATTTCGACAAAAACGAGAAAACGAGTTGTAAAACATATACAAAATATCAATGAAAAAGAACACGTAACGGAAGAGGTAATTGAAGAACCGGATGATATAGAAATCATTGAAAGTGAATCTTTACCTTCATATATAATTCAAGAAGAAGGTGACAGAACAAAACGTATTAAAGTAATAAGACAAATTCAAATTATTGATGGTAAACAACACATAACTGAAAAGATAATTGAAGAACCTGATGAAGAATACATAGCTGATTCGACAGTAAAAGCTCAAATCGATCTTCAACTAAATGTATCTGATATAGCAAAACCCACAAAAGCTACAAAAGAGGAACATCCTGATAAATCAAAACATTCTTCTACTATAATAGAGCAAACCGCTGATAGAACTATACTAGATAATAAAAACGATGACTTAATATACCCTTTAGTTGATCCTTCAGTTTTGTCACAAGAAGAAAAAATAAAGATTTCTATTGATAATGACGATAAAGAAATTTTACAAGATACAACTACTGAAATAAGATCTATGCAACCAAAAGACCAGTCATTAAGTGGTATTTCGCACCAGTTTATACAAAGCGAATCTGATCACTCAACTTCTTTGATTGTTGCACAAAAAGAACCATCTGTAAGAATCCAAAATGAAACCGAACATACTGACAAAACTAAAGATAAACAAATAAAAGATAAATCCACTATTGAAATCCAAGCTGAACAATCTGAATACAAATTTTCAGATAATACAATTGATACTAAAGATCAAGTTCCTAGTAATGTTTCTTTAGATAAAAAGGAATTGAATCTTTCCAAGTTACCCGACTTAGAAGGAATTCCCCATGAAAATATCCCTCAAAAAGCTTTGAAAAAACTGCCTGAAAATCCAGTTAATATTGTAGAAGAAATTTCTACTCATATTTCATCAGAAAAAACGACATCAAGTATTTTACAAGATATTAGACATAAACCAGAAACAGAACTTTCAAAAAGTTTTATAGACAAAAGAGAAGAATTTCCACTTATATTATCGACTGATGAATCCTTAACATTGCCAGAAAGGCAGCTGAATATTATTGAAGAAGTCCAACCGCATCTGAATCTTTCAGAGGAAACATTGAGTATTATAGAAAAAAATCCCATCGAAGATGTTTCTATTTCATCTGAACCAAAACGAACAGAAGAAGCTCAGGCTATTGAAAGTAATACTTCCACAGATAAACCATCTGATAGAATTGATGAAATGATATACACTTCTGAACTAAACCTTCCGAATACGACCAAAGAAATTTCTTCCCAATATTCCGATGTCATAATTGACAATTTTGACCAATCTATTATTGATGTAACAAAGGATCTGATTAGTAAGGAAATCGGTCATTCAATAGGTTTTACACCAAGAGAAAATGAAGAAAAGAACGAACAAATAAAAACTGAGCAGCTTGCCAAAGATCTTGAAATTACAATTCCAAAAGAAACTTCCTTAGTGGATCCTGTTGAAGAAAAACAACCTGAGATTTCTACTAAAATGACAAAATATATCATTAAACACATCCGAATTCTCGATGGAAAAGAACACGTGACTGAAGAAGTTATAGAAGAACCGGAAGGAGTAAGTGATAAGGAAAGTGAACTAAAAAATATACATATTTTGCAAGACAAGGGTGCTGAAACAAAAAGTATAAAAATAATTAAAAAAATAGAAATAATCAACGGGAAAGAACATATAACGGAGCAGATATTCGAAGACTCAGACGATAAATATATTGCAGATTCAACAGTTACAGCAACGGTAGATATTAACATTAAGGAGAATAAACCTAACCTCATAGAATCAAAAGATGGAAATTTATCAGAAATAAAAGAAGACAAAAATTTAGAGATATTAAATTTAAAGCAAATTCCTTTAAAAACTGAGTCACCGAAAGATCAGACACTTGTTGATCATACTAAAGGATTTATTGAATCAGAAATTGATCATACATCATTATCGCAACTACCTATTAATCGAAGAACAGAAGTAAAAGAACTTACGGATACTGACGAGGTTCATTTTGCTCATTTAGAAACGCCGACTTCTAGAGACGAAATATTATCTAAAGACGACCCTAGTTTAGAAGTTTCTGAGAAAACCACACAACCCATAAAACCGTTATTACCAGAAAAGGACACAAATAAGGAAAAACAAATTGAAAATACTATCGTCGACGTGAAACCTGATACGAGCTCACAAAAAATTGATTTAACTGTGATAGTTGAGCAGACAACGGAAATACTGGCACCGAAAGACTTAAAACCTGAAAATAAAGAAACAATTTCTAAGGACACGATTACCTTTACAAATGATCTTATCAATAATGAAGTGCAGTACACAGACTCTAAAAACCTTATATCTCCTCAAGATAAATCAATAGAATCTATAGTTAGACCTGTAACCGAAATACCTAATGTGGATGTGGTTCTTTCCCCAGAATCTATTAATACAACTGCTACAGTTGTCAGAAAAGAATACGAAGACCCAATGAGGCAAGAAGATTTATATAATCAAGAAACAATATTAGATACAAAAAGTCCATTTGAAAGTAATGTTGTACAAAAAGTAACAAAAACAATTACGAGAACTCGTAAACGTATCATAAAACATATACAAATAATTGACGGCAAAGAATATGTTACAGAAGAAGTTATCGAGGAACCAGATGATGTTGAAATAGTTGAAGGAGAACCAACTATAACTTCATCTGAACAAGAAGGTGATAATATAAAAACTGTTAAAATAGTACGGCAGATTCAAATAATCGATGGAAAGGAATATGTAACGGAACATATTACTGAGGATCCAGACCAGTACTTACCTGATATAACAACTACTCCTGAAAAAGATTTATCACAACCTGGAATTTCTGAGTTTGATGATTCTCCAAAAATAGCTATTGTTGCAGATGAAGTTGATAAAAAAGATGATTTAGGCGTCAAGGTTGATTTTATGAAAAGTACTAAAGATGAAGACAAGTCACAAACTGTTAAAGATGTAACTAAAGAATTTTTAGTACAAGAGGCAATTGGAAAATCAAATGAAATAACAAAATTAGACATTAAAAAATCTCCGTCTAATAAAACTTTGCATGATAACAAAATGGCGATCGATAGTTTCAAAGAAATTATTGACAGACCAATAATAAGTGATGATAATTTTGAAGGGGTGAATAAAAATATTGAAGAAAAGTCTGACAAAAGTACTGTTCCGCATGAGGCGAAAACCAATGAGGACTTAATAGAAAGTAAAGATGCCACTACCGTAAAAATTAAAGAAATGTCACTCCAAAAACCTGACCCTATTAATCAAGTTTATTTAAAAGAAGATTTTCCGCTTGTTCAAGCCGTGGAAGTAGAACCAGTAGAATTCGAGACTATAACTAGTGAAATTGACGTAAATGTAGAGCACAAAGAACCAGAGGTTTCGTATATTCAGCAATTTGAACATAACATTCCAGATAGTCCA
>JAOPUB010000006.1:2389643-2402686 GCA_027564055.1 Neptis clinioides
TTGACGTAAATGTAGAGCACAAAGAACCAGAGGTTTCGTATATTCAGCAATTTGAACATAACATTCCAGATAGTCCAGAAATCACTGATAAACCTTCGAACGATCTTATTCTATCAGAGAAAGTCTCACCTAATGATAATTTACATCCCTCAGATGTTGTTGAAGTGCCCACAAAAGGTACCAAGCATGACGTAATCACGTTTTTAGAATCTGAACGAATGGGTGCACGCCGTGAAGATGAAATTTCCAGTTCGCCATTTAAGCTACAGAACAACGTAGTCGAGAATGCTGAAAAATCAGCACAAACTTTAACAGATAAAGACGAGAAAAGTGGGAAAAATCTATCTCAAATAATCGATATTTCAATGTCTCTTACAAAAACGGACGAAAATATAAAATCTGAACCTAAACTAGGAGTAGATGTCAAAATAGAGAAATTGGAAGATAGCAAGCCTATTGTTGTGAAAAGAGACATAACAGGGCAATTGCCAGCTACGATAAAGATTACTGAAGAACATACTAAAATAGAAAAATATGATCCCATTCAAATAAATCAACCATTTTCTCAATATTCTCATGAGCAATCTGCTAAAACTGACTATATCGTTGATACTTTCCAAAAGGAAACACTAACAGAACCTATAGAATGTATATCTATAGAATCGGAACCCTTCATTGAAACGGATAAAAGTATTGGTGGTTCAGAAAGTTCATCATTAAGACATTATGTTGAATTACAAAGTCCGTCATCTATCGAGTCGCCTAAACCTACTGATAATTTACAAGAAATGAGCATTAAGGGAGATATAGGTGAAGCTTTATCTGTTTCTACTGAACTGGAACAATCCGCAGAAGCTGAAGGTTACGAAGCTGAAGATATCTCTTTAGTGAAAGAACCAGCGCCTGAAAAGAAAAAAAGACAAAAGAAACGTAAATCTCATGTTATAAGTGAAGAAACGGCATATCCAAAACAAACTACAACTGATGAGGAAACTGTAATCTCAACACCAGTAGAAATGGATGAACCAGTTCCCCAACGAAAGATTAAGACAAAAAAGAATAAGAAAAAGACTTCTGTAACAGAGAAATCACCAGAAGAAGTGATCGTTGCGGAGCCAGAAATCAAACCTGACAGTCCTAAGATCGGAAGCGAAATAATTACAACGTCTCCACAGTACGAATCGTACCATACATTAAGTGAGACATCAGATAATGTGACCGTCAAAATCGTTGAGGAATGTATAGGTAGCAGTCCCGAATTGATTCAAAAAGACGTAACTACTACTGTCACATACCCCGTTCCTGTTGTTGAAGAAATTGCTATGTCAGAGTATTCAGTACAAACTTCTCCTGAAGTACAGAAATCAGAAGAGGAAGAAAAAATAGAAACTCCTGATGCAGAGAAAGTTGATTTTGAATTGCAAACTTCTCCTACTCCTGTAAGTGAAATATTGATACAAACTACACCTATTGAAGATAGAGAAGTTCATACACAAACTTCAGATAACATTTCTGTTGATGAAAAGGTAGTATTATTAGACTCTGAAGCTCAAACAAGCAGGGCTGAAACACCTGAAAAAACTACCACATTAGAAGTCACAACTCAGGTCTTCCCAAGGGACATAGAAACTCCAGATCATAAATTTTCACAGACATCTTCACCAACTGTTGAAGAAGAAAAATTAGATATTGAAAAAGCTTCTCGATTGATACAGACCTCGCCTGAGCCAAAGGTAGAAAAAGAAGAGAAAAGTACTGAAATTATTATTGAAAGAACTGACAGTGATATACAAACTATAAAACAGGATGTGACTGATAATGAAACTTCTACTTCACCTGTTAAGACAAAAGAAGTTCAAGAAATCAGTATTCAAACTCCAGAAGTATCTCTTAGCACTTCTTATACTCAATCAGATTTGCAATTGGTAGAAAATTTGGATGTAAATACAGAAATAAGTTCAAAGTTACCAGAATCTGATAATGTAATCAAAGCTGTCACTGTTGATAGCACTCAACAGACTTCGCCCAGAAAAGGCCACGAAGTTGTTCAAGATGTTGATATTTCTAAAAATAAAGTAACTATGGTTGATGGTATACAGCAAACTTCACCTAGAATTGATAATAATATAACGCCATCAATTCCTTCATTAGATATCACCGAAAAAGAAGTCATTACTGTGGATGCTGTTCAACAAACTACTCCTAGAGAGCTCGTTGAGATACCGTTCGTAACACCAGTAGGAGAAAATTTGAAGAGCGTAAAAACTACCGACAGTACTCAACAAACTTCTCCAAGAGTCTATTCAGAAGATTCTATATCAACATCAACTGATGAACCGTATGAAATCCATCTACATGCTCAAATTTCTGTTCCACAATCTACTACTGAATTTTTAGAAAACGAACGTCAATCTGAACAAATTTCGATCCATAAGCAAAAGAAAAGAAAATCTAAGAAAAAAGCTGAATCGCCTTTACAATCACCAAGCAGTCTATCAGATCCAATTAATGCTGAGCTTTCTCTTTCCGTGACACCAACGAGTGAAGAATTATCTAGTAGAGGAGACACTTCTTCAATTGATGAGGGTATCTCTCAAGTAGCGAGCCCTGTATATCCAACTCCACAAGAAATACATCTGAAAGGATCTAAGCCAACTTACTCTGATGTTGTTCAAAGATCTAAATCAAAATCACCGTCTCCAAGTAAAGTTATATTTACACCAAAAGATGGCAAAACAAGATTAATTAATGCATTAGAGAAAAGAACGCTATCTTTAAGTGAACCACAAATTAAACAGGAAGATCCCTTAACAGTTGCGCTTATAGAACCAACAGTCGAAAAATCTTATGATTTAATTGTAAATAAAGAATTAGAAGAAGTAAAAAATGCTATTAAAAATAATGATCCCACTAAAATAGAAAATAGCATTGTTATAGTTATCGAAACAATTTCTATCTGGTTGGAAGAGATTCAATATAAGATTCAAAGACAAACTATAGAAGATGAAAAGGTATCTGATCAAAGTGAGCGCTTAGAAATGTTACAAAATTATGTCCAAAATTTAAAACAAATAATTTATGTTACTGAGGTAAATGAAGAAATAATTACTTTAATAGAGACATTGACCCGACAGATAACAGGAGTGAACAATCTCAGCACCAACACAACAATACTGGTCAAAGAAAGTGAAATGGAATGGAACAAATTTTTATCTGATATAGACACATTAAATCAATCGGTAGAGACACTCAAATCTAAATTAGAGGATTTAATATTATCTGAAACTCCAACTCTACAAAAACTCGACAGTCTTGATAAATTTGATGTCGATAATGCTAATAATATTGACTCTGCCAAAAAAATGTTCCGCATATGTCGTAGTTTTATGGAAACAAATCCAAAGAAAGAATGTCCGTCTAAATTATATATTTGCAACGATAACATCAAACAAATAGAAAATACAATTAACACAGAAAGAGATCGGTTACTTCAACTGTCATCGTTGGCTGAAGAGTATGAGCAAACTTTACAGGACTTTGGACAAATTACTGATGTAGCTGAGGCTTTGCTTGACGGCAAAATAATAGTGTCTAATCTAGACCATCTTCATGAAGAAATCCAAAAGCATCGAAAATTCTTTGTAAACCTCAGCCATTGTAGAGCTATCTTAGAGTCACTGGAAGATAATTTGGATAATGAAACGAGAACTAAATATTCTTCTTTACATCATTCCCTTCACGATCGAGCGACAATAATTATAGACAGAGCTGCTGGTCGAGCTCAACAGATGACATTAGCTGCCTCAAGATGGAGTGGACTAGATCAAAGTATGAAGGAAGAACTACAGTGGCTCAGAGTTGCTCAACAAAGAATCCCTGATCTCTCAAATGTTACTTCAATAGACAATGAACAATATATTAATCTTTATCAATCCATAAGTCTAGACGCTTCTCAGCATCAAGCCAAGATGCAACGTTTATTATCTATTACCGAGGGACTTCAAGGTTTAATTGTTTGCTCTGGGCTGGAAACGGAATGTTCAGTTGCGCTCGATACCTTATTGCAGCTGCGAGAAGAGGTAGATTCTAGATTAACTCGTCTCACAGCTTTTAGAGAAAATTGGTTAACATATGATCATTTGATCGATCGAATTGAGGGGTGAATGAAGCTTGCAAATAAGGAGCTGGAGCACATCACATCTGAGAACATAACTACAACTAGTAATCTCCGACGCTTCTGGGAATTAAAAGCTCAACACGAAGTACATAACAACCTTAAGAATGAATCTGGTGTCCAGTTTGAAAAAGCACTTGAAATTCTTCCAATATCGGATGAAATGGTTCAACGCGAATTTTTCTCAAAAATTGAAGACAAATGGCGTGATTTGTCGACAAGAATTCACAACATACATAGTTCAGCAATTCAAAATATATCCGATCGTGACGTGCCTTCTAGTGAAAAATTAAATATTCTTGAAGATGAGATGAGAGAACTGCGCGCTATGTTAGACAGCTTAAAGGGCGTTATCAAGAGTGAAGATGAACTAAACTTGTATATAGAACGTTTACAAGTCATGACTGGTCGCATTGACAGAATACAGAATGAACTGGGTAGATTGAGTCTATTACCCACAGCAGAGTCTGAGCGTTTGGGTGCTTTATTAACGCAATCGGGTATACTGGATGATCAAATCGCTGAAGAATTAGAAAGAAGTTTACTATTGAAGGAGAAAATAGTTCAGGTCCAAGCAGGTATTACCCGTTGTCAGAAGAGTCAGAGACGTGCTAAATTAACTTTAGAAGAATGTGAAGCAGCTGAGCGTCTTGGAAGCGATGTAGTAGAAAGAGCATCCCAAACATGTGAGAAATTGATCGAGGATCTCTCTATTCAGTGGCGTGATATCCTTGCTCTAAGGCAAGCCTTACACACTTTGCCTACAGCTTTACGAGTCTGTGTGTCACCAATCGGTGTAGAGAGAGACATTTCGGCACTACAGGTATATTATCATTCTTAAATTTTATAAATGTCATTGATAGGCTTATTTTTAATCTGTTGTTTTATTTATAGGATACTCATTCAGAATTAGAAGCTGCCTGCAATGAGCTAAGTGTCCGACTGCGAAGTAAGTTACAGTTGTGGAGACGATTTGAAAGGCAGCTGGAACTCGTTCAAGGAGCAGTACGGGAAGCTGACTACATGGTGGAGCTGTTAACCGTACAGGGGCAGGTGGATTACGACAGATTGCTGAAAGCCACTGAAAAGCTTGAGGTAAATTTCTTGGAAAAAATCTAAATAATAATTAGTAGAAGTTTGCTGTTAAATTTTTATACTATTATTAATTTCAACAGACGTTATCTGAGTCGCTCTCTCGGCGTAGCGGTGAGCTGGTGGGTTCTCTACGCGACGCAGCTGTGCCGTTACAAGCGAGCACTGAACCGAACATCGCGGCCAAGCTGCGCAAGGAGCTGGACGACGCGGCTACTGCGTACGAGCACACTTGTGCCAATCTCACGCAGTTATGTGATAAGTGAGTATTTACAATGACTTTAGTAAAATAACTATTACATGAAAAAATTATAATTCCTTACATTCGGTGTCAATATAAGATCAAAGATTGAAGATTAGAAATTCTAGGTGACCTCACCAGCGGCTTAATAAGCTAATCGGATAGTAAGACAGTTTTTCAGTGGTCTTCAATATTCGATCAAAGATTGACTGTAAGAGCTGTTCAATGAAGAATCCTGGATTTCTTATACATTAAATCTGTATATTAAAATTCATCAGTCAAAAATGTTTGCCTGTGTTCCTACTAGACATGTGCAGAGGATGCATAGTTAAGGAAGTACTTGTTAAGAATAAATGGAAACGCTTCATATGACACACCCGAGCGAGACATCAAACACATCTTTCTCCGTGCCTACGCACTCAACCTTAGGTTTTAAAAAAGAAAAATGTTGATGAAGTTTACGTTTAAAAGTATCTTTTCTTTTTAAGTCCCTCCTTATTCTGTAATTTCTTGTAAATGACCTTTTGTAATAAGCTTCAATGATTAGTAACTATATATCCTGATATTCCATTAACATTACTAGGTATCACAAAGCTGTGGAGCTATGGAAGAGATACCGGGAAGCTGCCGCGTGTGTACGGGCCTTTGCTGACTACCACGAGGGAGTGTTGCACGCCTTGAAGCCTGATGACGCTCCTGAAGCTCAACAGGTTAGTGAGATTTCATTTTACATAACTACAGTATAAGATCCATATACCGAGAATTAGTTTTAATAGACCTTTAGGCAGTTAGTCATTTCCACGTGAGTGGATTATATGGATTTTGTAATGTATTACAAACTATAGGTTATATCGACATTGATTTTTGTAATTTTTAGCATTTTAACACTGTATCCTTTCAGCTTAACTGTGAATCAATAAGTAGTCTTGGGCGCTATCAGTACTTGTCTTAAAATTAGTAAAAATTATCAAGGATTATTATGCCTGCGTTCCTGCTGCCTGCGTTTAACCGGTTCTGATTGATTTTAACCATCCCAAAATTTTGTAGTCGCCATTTTCATTTTATTTTCCCATACCATAGCATATGTAAACATTTTAAAATTAAATAGACGGAATATAATTATATCAAAAGCAAACTAAGCTGCAATTTAAAATTGAATAACAGACCTACATGCAAACATAAATTGCAAATTTTAATATAATTAATTATTCATTAAAAAAATAACGCCATCTAGTATCAAACTTGGGAACTAAATTCATCTGAGTCATTGACATTTTTGGAGTGTAATGTAATCAAATGAGAATGACATACGAATACAAATTAAATTAAAACGCGCTGACAAAAACTTCGAGACGGTGACGCATTTACATCTAAATTAAACTTTGTTGGAATGTCTGATCCAGTAACTTGCGAGATTTTTTACTTATATTACACTTGAAATAACGGTTATAATTTGTATACTAGTCGAACTGCCCTCGCTTTTATGAGGTAATTTTTAATGAGGATATATTGTTCTTTACATTTAACTTATTTACGACTGTAAAAATTAGTATTAAAATATGGCAAAATCAGTGTTACCAAATTTCAGAACTATTTCTCCTTAAAGCTTAAGTAAATCATAATAACAACCTGAAGAAAAAGTTAGTCCTTATAAAACCTCCCTAAATAAATTTTTCTTCCTAGCGGTACTTGAAGAAATTCATCTATGTCAAGTCGTTTTTATGTATGTTTTTTTTAATTATTTTAGTAAATTTATATGTATATAACATATAGTATATGTATTTTATAAAAAAATATCAAAATTAGATCAATATTTATACAGAATAACATCCTATATCAACTTTTTTCGTTTTATGGCTTTGCATTATACCTACTGTCAGTGTCGCGTAAATAAAACACGGAGGAGACTGAGCGGTATTTCTTGATAAAAAGTGTAAGAGATTTATAAAATATTAAAGGTGGCTAATACCGTTGCCTTTTCTATTATGGAATAAAAACAGGAAAAAAAAATTATAATATATCATACAATTTAAAGGATCATTGCCGACCTGTACTCGCTTCGGTGATTCAATTATGTTTTCGCGGGTCTCAACTTTTAAACAAAGTAGCCTAAGTTACTTCCTATATCATCAGCTTTCTGCCGGTGGAGTCCGGTTCAAATCGATCTAGCCGTTCCAGAGATTAGCAAGAACAAACAGACAGACATATAGAAATTTTCAGAAAGTAGTTTTGGTATATGGACCATGTATGCAATCATCAAATAATACAAATTGACACAATTTTATTTATATTTATTGATGACATTAAAAAATACCCGTATTTTAAGCACGCTGCCATTTTTCAAAGAGAATGCCAGCACGCATTTTTATTGTTTACACTCGTAGATAAAATATAAAAATGATGTGCTAAAGTAAGTTCTTCGTATATTTCCAAGGTGCCTTCAGCCATTCATATCTCCCAAATAGGGATAACTTGTTCTATTAATAATATGTGATGTCATCTCTGCATACCGATTGTTTATTCTACATTATGAATTTTAATTAACTACATATTAACATTATTCTGTTTAGCCTGACGTGAGACCAAATGTAAATAAATCATAATGTGCCGAATTTAGACTGCGATTTTATCAATATCAATCAATCTATGGCTAGAAAGAAGCGATTTTATTTTTTATCTTAACAAACACACCTCTCACTACACATTTGACATCTACGCAGCTTTATAATCTGTGTATTCAGATATTATCAATAACTAGCTGACCTATCCTCGCCTCGCTGAGGCGTACTACTGATAGAAGTTTTATCATAATCGATTTAAACTTTCTTACCTTTTAGACCTTCCCTGGACTCACAGGAATATTTTAACGTAAAAATTATCCAAATCGGTCCAGCTGTTCTTAAATTTGAGCGAGACTAACGAACAGGAATTGATTTTTATATAAAAGATAACATTCAAAAAGAACTTAGTTATTTGTTGAATGTGGATACAATAATTTGGCTCTATATTATTAGTAATTTATTCATACTATTCTAGTTAATCATTGTAATTGTACTTAGAATTTTAGGGAGAAATATTTTTGAGAGTTGGTAACACTCTCCGACTCTTCGGATGCCTACTTCTTTACGATAGAATATAGATGATGGAAATGGCTAAAAATGTTTAAAATTTTTTAGAAATTAAAAAAAAAAAATTTATCCAACTGGCAATACAAGCAGTATTGTATTGCAATACGTACGGGCAAGAACAGATAATAATATACATTAGAATTATGTGTAATGACTGACTATTGTAATTTCGACATGTTATATTCTTAGTTAATTTCAATAATCTAGAAAGTACTACAATGAAGACTTCCGGTGTGAATTGACCCACAAGCGCCGGAAATACAAGACATTATCATTACACGATCCAAGATAGAAAGTTAGGTTTACAATTTGACCCATTATTTTGTTGCGTGGGCGAAAATAGTTTCTAGAATTTAGTCAGAGAAATACTGTTAGAGTTTCACGAAGACTGCACTAAGTGAAAAATAGGAAGACTATGCTTTCAAATTATAGCTGCCGAGACAAGTATCCGGACGATACGTGTCAATATAGCTCGCGCCACGAAAGTATGAGAATGACCTTGATTGCGCATAAGTCATATTTAGGGCCTTTTTAGAGAGGTGCCCCCGCACCGGATACAGCAGCGATTGGTCCTAATGCGAAGTTTCAGTTCCCGCGCGTCTGCTATTTGTCAAAATAGTAAACGTCACTGATGTAATGGCCAATGCAGTCGGACAATAAACTCAGAATGTTCAATGTTCTCCCACTTTATTTTCTCAATCGTAAACTTATCTGGCGATTGCTGCTATAACTATAAAATCAACAGTATTTTTTTTTATAGTAATATATTTTTTTTAGCTTAGCTCAGTTAAATTATTTTTTTTACATTAAAAAAATATTATTAGAATTAATATTATATCGTGCCAAATATATTATTAAAATATCTATCAAATGAAACTGTCTATCCGGACGCTTTCCGGATACTGTCGGACATATCCTTAGAAACTCCGACGCCTGGTAATCCTATAATAATAGATTTACCTTAGATGATTGATTTTTTTCTTTAATAAATAAACCCTAAATATATTTCAGATTTTATTGTTTTTTTTTTTATTATTGATAATTTAATACGCGATGTATTAAGTGAAAAAATATTTATGATCGTTCTGTTACCTAACTGTTAAATCAAAAAGAATTATTTGCAGTCTATTTTATAATTCAAATATTTAACGTAATAAAACTTTTGATGTATAACGGTGGTTCGCACGGTTGTTGGTTTGCATAACGTCTAGTGTCTACTGCTCAATACTTTCACACTTTAAATGCCACACGTTAAATAAATTACCTAAATAATAACCATACCATTTTGCATAACATTTTATTATTTATACTCGTAATTGTAAAAGTAGTCTGGATATTTAAAGGGGGAATGCTACCAGCGTTTTGAGCAGCTCTTTGCAATGGAATCGACAATTTTTTTGATATTCCATTCCTTAGCTTGTTTTTATTTTTTTATTATTATTATTCATTGTTATTATTTTACCTTAAGTTCCTTTATAATATTAATAAACCATTTCTAATTCAATAAGGTCTATTATATATAATAATCAACGATTTTAGGTTAGATCTTAAATGTTCTAAAAACTTGTGCCATCCTATCTTAATTTTAAATACTTTCAATACACCGTGTTTGAAATTATTTTTAAAAGTTCGAGTCCAATTCATCAAAATTAAATTTATTCCTGTTTAAAGGACTAGAAGGGATTAATTAAATTAATTTCATGGTGATACCTATAATTACAAACTTTGAATAAAAAATTCCATGTTCCTTTGTCACAGAGCACTTGTTCACAAAAGTGATTTGTTTTTACTTTTAAGGGTTGATAATAAGAATAAACGTCAATTGGTGGTCACAAAATTTGAATTTTGTTGAAATTAATGTTATTTTTCATTCTTGGTATTGTCACTTGGCAATTTTTTCTTGGTTATACTTCTTTATTTAGTGATATAGTGATATTTCATTTAAGCAGCGGTTTTAGATACATTATAATAAAATTTCTTTTAGTCCTGTCGCAATTAGCATCGCTAATATTTTTATATATGAAAATTTGTGGACTAAGTTCATATAGGGTTAATAGTCACACTATGAATATATTCAAAAACTCATTACCCAAAAGTGAAAACTCGTAATACGAAACGAAATTGCATTTAATTAGTGATAAGAGTGATAACATTCAGCCAACCGCCAACCAGTAGCTCGCCAGGCGTCCGACCGAAAGGACGTCTGTTACATACGAGCGAATATACCGCGATAACGAAAACCTCGAAACAATACTCGAATAAACGAAATAGCCGCCATATTACTATTTACGAATACATTTTTTTAATTCAAGGTCAAAGTGACATTAGTGTTAAGTGCGTTTATGTAAATTTAGTGACTCTCTTTGGTTTAGTGATATAAAATAGACACTTTTAACTATATACTATACTAAATTACTATTATAGAGGTAATGATCGTTTGTTTGTCATTGATACATTAACTATTGATATGTTATGTAGGATGACCATAAAAGTTATTTTTATGAGGACACAGTCATTTAAGTACTTTAGGAGGTAGTCTAAAAGACTTCTAATAAAATGTTTATTCTTACACTAAATTTTAATGAAAACAAAATCAAATTTAAGGTTGGGTTAGGTGTTATAACATAACAATTTGGTGTAGTAGTGTTTACTTGATGCATTTACAAGGATATAGACAGACAAACAAAAATTATAAGACATTTTGGCTTCTATAAGTCCAGTTTTTTACCAGCTCCCTATTTTGATAGATGTTGCTATAACATAATACAAATAAACTACATATTTATTTAATTAGTAAACTTTGAGCTCATTAAAATATATATCACATAATGACCTCGTTTGGAATTAACTTCAATGTTAATAATAACCTTTGATAAGGTTTATTAACGTTTTATATGGTAAAAACATATTTTTCTGTTGTTTATTCATAGATTAGAGCAGAGGATATCAATATCTTTATTCTCGCGATAGCCTTGACCTAAAATGGAGAGTAACTGGATCAAGTAACTAGAAGGGTTGAAATACTATACAGGTGCAAAAAGACCTTCATAGTTGAGTCTATGTACTAAGTCTAACTCTATCTATTTCTAAAACATATATAATCCTACCTAATTTTTCTTAGTAATAAATACAAGATGATTGTAAGATTAATAGAAATATGAAAAAATGAGGCCTCTAAGTCTATTAATACAAAACTATCGTCTACATCGTACATTTACATCTTATTTTAAGTCGGTTAATGTAATAACAATCATTGATTAAAAATAAATATGCAACACTCGTAGCGGCAACTCAGTTTGGATTTCATGTATTTACAGTTAGGACGTGGGTAGGCGAATATTCCTCTCGTTATAAATTAAATTATTTCAGACATACAGATAAATATTTAAAAATATGATTGTGCATGTACACACAGTGTTTGTGAGAAATAAGTGATTTAAGTGAAGTGTCAAGTGATAAGGAATGTTATTGATAACGTCATGTCACTACAAGAGGTGAGTGATGTCTTATCCCAGATTTGAGATTGAGAAATTAGGTTATCTTAAATCTTTTAATAAGATAAGATAAATACATCTTTTATTTTAAAATTGCATTTTTTATCCTATCAAGGTTGGTTTAAAATACAAAATAAAATTAACTCTATTCAGTGAACATGTACACAAATACAAAAAAAAAATATCAAAAAATAGTTTTGCGATTATGGTGCTAAAATAAAATCTAAATATTTTTAATAATTTAAAACTATTACCCGGGAGTCTTCATTCGCGTGATGCTCCGCTCCTATGGGTCCTAACGTTATGTTTTATAGCCTATAGCTTTTCTCGATAAATGGACTATCCAACACAAAAAGATATTTTGAATTCGAACTAGTAGTTTCTGAGACTAGCGCGTTCAAACAATCAAACAAACTCTTCAGCTTTATAATATTATAGTATAGATATTATTCGTTAGTATAAAAAAATAACGCAATGAAATAGTAATCCTACTATTCTACTTCCTACTATCCTATTATTAATATTATAAATGCGAAAGTTCGTGAGGATTGATAGATGGATGTTTTTAACGCGAAAACTAGAAAAAAGGAATTCCCTGATATTTGGCACACAGATACTTCATGACCTGGATTAGGATATACGCTACTTTTTATCCCGGAAAATTGCACCCAGTCGAAGCTGGGGCGGCTCGACTAGCAGATTATAAATAATGTTATATTCTGTATTAACTTTTTACTAGTTTTTAGACAGTAACATAAAAATAGAAGTCTTTCTGTGGGGATCATAACACTAAAAATCTATTAATCATCATTCTAACCAATTCTCAAGTCTCTTCACCTCTTTTGTCTTAAATATATTTAAATATTTAATTACCTTCATTCGTCTTTGACAACAGGTCATTGTTATTGTTGTTA
>JAOPUB010000006.1:2411693-2425082 GCA_027564055.1 Neptis clinioides
AATTAACTTTAAAAAAATTTTTACAAACTACATAAAAGATTTATATAATTTTATAATTTTTTTTATTTTTGCTTATAAGAATTAAGAAGATTTTACACACAATATATATGATCCTACCAAAAAGTAAGTAAGTAAAATTAAGTATGTAGACAGAGAATAAAGAAAAAATCATATAATTAATATAATTAATTTTAATTTATAACTTCTCTTTTAATCATATCTATTTTTTTTTTCTATTATTATTATTATTAAAAATATTATTAGTTATGTATATAAGTTTAGTATGTGTATAAATTTATTATATTTATGACACTTAATACTTTTATAAATATTCGATACAATATCAACTAATAATATTTTTAATACTAGTCTATTTATCTATTTATGAAAAAACAGTTTCTATGGCATTATCGAATCGTAATCGGTGAATAAGTCCCATTTTATAAGAGTTCTATTAAGTTAATTTTTTTTACAGAATAAAAATAAATATTATTGTAATAAATGCTACTATTATATTTCATACCTGTCAGTGCTAGCTGATGCAATCAATTGTCCTTTAGGATCCCAGGCAACTCCCTGCACAAATCCCTTGTGGTCTGTCAGTATTGAGCTATATCTGCCTCGGTCCACATCCCACACCAGCAGTTTGTTGTCCACTGACCCAGACGCCAGCTGTGTTGAGGAACTGCTCCAACTTATGTCTAAGATATCTTCCATATGTCCTCGGAGAGTCTAAACAAATATTTATTAAAAAAAACTGAGTTCCCTGTAAAATATTAAATTCAAAAATTTTAGTTGTATCCTCATCTCTAAATATCTTTTTCCATTTTTTAAAATCATATCTCAAAAACAACTATTTACCTATAAAAAGTCAAAAAAGGTCAAGACTGTGTCCTAAGGTTAATAAAATATATTTTAACTTGGTCATTATTTCTTATTATATATTTTTAATAATTATACATTCTTTCTCAAACCTTATGAATAACCCAAGATTCTTTATATTGTTCTTCTCCTTCCATTGAAGGGGCTGGTTCCTCCATCTTCTGTTTCCAAACAAATATAATAGATTCATCATCACCAGATGCTAAGTACTCTCCGCTTGGAGACCACCTAACAACATTAACTGCTTTCTGGTGCCTTGTGAGATCAGCAGCTACGTCCAAGCTAACAGACCCTGAATTTGTTGTTGATATATACCAAATCTGAAATTTTATAAAAAAAGAAGATTTTTAAAGATAATATTGTAAATGTTAGTATTGTAATAATATATTTTATATACTTATTTGCAATACTTGATTCCTCCTAAATTATTGAAATATATTTTTTTTCTATAATATCCACCATCCTAAGTGTATTTCTAAATTCAATTTTGTCAGAAAATTCATAGTTCTCGAAATTAAATTTTTTGAAAATAAACTTAGGATGGTAGTTATTATAAAAAAAATTTTTCAAAAATCTTAGAGGGGTCAAGTATTCTAAAGAAGTCTCCAAAAGTACGTAAAAAATATTATATTCTTACAATAATCTGTACCTACTGGTAATTTTTTTTTAATTTTAAAAAATCATGAATCGAAAACTAAACAATTTTGTGGCAAAATGAATTTTAAACCTACTCTTATTGTACGTATCCACCAGGTCGAAGGCGAAGCTTACCAAAACATGAGAATCAGTTCCTCCAGTCGCAAGGCGGAGTGGGCCATTAGGTTCACATGTTTTCTGAAAGTCTACACTTAAAACAGGATCTCTGTTGTGCCACGATATCTCAGGGATTGCAAATTTCATATTTATCACTAAACTAATTTATATATATGACAAATGGCTATACCCAGATTTATTTAATTGTAATATTTATAGAACGAAAGCGAACAAAAACAAAGTTTTAGTTGTCGCTTTTGGCGCGAAATCAAAATGAAATGTCAATCAAAGATAATATATAGTATGTCAATTTATCAAATGAAAGTATAGATTGAAAAAAATAAAACTCTATGCAACAATTTTTTATCAACTTAACTCAATTATTAGCATGAATAATGGTAGAGATTAAACATTTTAAGTTCGAAATATAAATGACATTATTTTTACTCTATTAAAGCTGGTCTTAATTGTAAAATTATGATGCGTATATTTTCTGTATCTGAGCCGGCTATATTTTTGTATAAATGTATAAACATTTAGTTCTGTTAGTTTAAAGTTCATCTGTTATTGTTATTCGGGTACGATGGGGCTAACATGAACAGGTTGTACAAAGGTCCCATAAAAAAAATCCAGAAATAAAAAAGATGCGTATATTTGTACTGTACAAGTATCACTTTTATAATAAGTTTAATTAGTTATTCTTAATATTTATTTATTTGCTTAAATTTAAAATTTTAGATGCGTTTCTAGAGATAGAAGTCATCTATAATTGCATGCTAATATTAATTTCCTTAAATAAATTGCCATGTATAAAAAAAAATAGATAATGTCAATGTCAAATATTTCAGCCATCTTTCTTTCAAGTTGACGTTTGGCTGGTTGATATCAGACAAATCGAAAATGGTGTGTTTATTATTTAAAAAATCCATAAAAATCATATTAATTCCAAAGTGAAGTTGTAATTTGTTTTTGGAATAAGTTTATGAGTGTAGTGAACTGTCAAGTGGCGGTTATATTTTACTTATAGACTTTATAATTTCAGGTGAACGTACCAAAACAGCGCAGGACATACTGCAAAAAATGCAAGTGCCACAAGGTACACAAAGTATCACAGTACAAGAAGTCCAAGGAAAGGCACGCTGCCCAGGGTAGAAGACGTTATGACCGTAAACAACAAGGTTATGGTGGTCAATCAAAACCCATCTTCAAAAAGAAGGTATGTCTTAAAATAACCTCTACAACCCGGTATACATATCAGCACTTCAATAACTATTTAAAAAATTAGCTTTTTGAAGTAAAATTAACTATTTGATTACTATCACAACTTGACAAAATCATGCAGTTGTATAATTTATTTATTATTTAGGTACCTTCTGCATAGTGTATCAGATACTTCATCAACAAATGGTTTCACTGAAGTATAGTTATGCAAAATTTTATTATTGTCTTTGTTTTTAGGCAAAAACTACAAAGAAAATTGTACTCCGTCTTGAATGTGCCGACTGCAAAGTGAGATCCCAGGTAGCACTCAAGCGATGCAAGCACTTCGAATTGGGTGGAGACAAAAAGAGGAAGGGACAAATGATCCAGTTCTAGGCTGCCTAATAAATAAGTTTAAACACTAATATGACATTTGTTTTATTAAAAATAATCTCAATTTAAACAAAACTTTGTGTAGATACTTTAAACATACTATTTGGTAGAAACAGTTATTGAAACATTTATGCTTTGGTATTGATAGAGAACAAATAGTAAACTAAAATTATTTTGAAAAAGTCTTTCTGCTAAACAACTGTCTGTTCATTTGTAATATAAAAATGGCTTTTTACTAAGTTCAATTCATTGTACATATATGAAAACAACATTTTCATTTTGTATTTCAATTCTGAAAAAACATACTCTTCAACAAAGCAAGAGCTGGTCGGCTAGTTTATAACAATGTAATGGAAGATTTAGGATTACTTTTATTTAAAAACTAATTCCAATACATATAAATAAAATTGGGGTGTCTGTAATATTAAAATAGCTTCTTTTTACTAAGTGCACCAGAATGTATACACGACTAGCCGATCCGCGTGTTGCTCAGCTCCTATGGGTCGTAGCGTGATGTGAACCAGTAGTTTCGGAAATTAGCGTGTTTAAACTCTTCAGCTTTATAATATTAGTAGAGACATACGCTAAAACAGCTTTTAATTTTGTCCCAGCTAATCTTTGAAATGGATGGACTTCACTAGTAGAGAGCTGATGCTATAGGGAATAACTTAGGCATCATTTATTTAAAAAGAAATAGATTCTGTAATATATGCAATGTTACATTAACTGTTGTATTAAAATTTGTTACAACAGTCTAATGTTCAATTTACAAAAAAACTTTTAATGCTGGTTTGACGAAACTCCTGTATTTGTGTCTCATTCTCGCTTTGTTCTCTATAGCTACTGTTAAAAGCGTATACTAGGGACTTATAATACAAAACAACAATAAATGTTATTTTTTTTAATATAGTAAATATAACAGTTTAAGCTTGTACTATAATCCATAGAAAAGCTAAGCATTAGAAAATACATAGCTCTGTATAATTTTAAAATATATTTATGTATTTGATATATTTATTGCAAAGCAGTTCAACAAGTGTCATGGTAATATTTTATCTAATTCATTAGGGTCAAGACCTTCTAATGATATTTTTAATTTAACTGCATCTTTTGGAACTCCTACTTGAACCATTTTTACAAATCGTTCATACTCTGGTTTAACACTACTTGTGTTTGTTTCTGTATTAGTGTCTGTAGTATTTTCAACATTGGCTTCTATCTTGTCTCCTTCTTGACTCTCTTTTAATTTTTCAGTAGATGTATCTTGAGATTTTATTGTTTCTGTTTGTACATTTACTTCAGGGATTGATGATAGCTATAACAAATATTTCATGTAAGATATAGTTGTAGTAGATTAGCTATAGTCACTGATAAAAGTGATCTATATAAAAAAATGTAATATGGTCCTTCAGTGAACTTATACAGTTGTACTCAAAAATTTTATGAATTTGGCATAAATTTATTTAATTCAAAAGGATTTCTAAGACAAAATAAATCAAGTGTTTACATCTTTTATATAAAAACTATTAATATTAAAGTTATTAAAAATTATTTTAGTACCCGAGCTTCCAATAGCACTAAAGTAGCATTAATTTTTTCCAATTTTCTCTCAAACTGCATCAGCTTTTCTTCACATTGTCTTGCAAAATTGTTCAAGAACTGAACTGTGGTACTCACAAAATGATTTACAAAAGCTAAAGTTCTCTTCTGTTGTAGAGCTGCTATCTAAATATTAAAGTACAAAATAACATAAATTATGATTTATGATAAAAAAACATTTTAGCTTCGTTCTAGTTACCTTAGATAAGTCTAAGTTAGCAATGTCTTGATTTGCAATTGTGTCGTACATTATAAAATAATCATAAATCTTAATTTTGTAGTAAAATTGTCTTAATAGAAATTAGAAAGTTTATGTTAATAAGTACGTATGTCTTATATTACTATTTTATTTACTTAATTTTGAAAATAGAAATAACTTTAATAGTAAAGAAATAATAAACTAAAACCACAGATTACTTATGGAAATTTTTGCTTTGTATAAAAAGTGTTACCCAAAATGGATGAAATTTAGATGGCACAGCTGAAAGAAAAGATTTATATATCTAGATCAATTTTAGCAATATTTTTAATTTCTGTCTAATTCAATTTATAAAAATTATTTCAAAAATTTTTTTTTCAGTACACGTTTATACTGTATAAACAACGGTCGTCAAATTTATGAGATGAAAATGTTCTATGGATTTTATAGCGCCGAAGCGGGGAAAAGTACATATTAGGGGTGTGTAACACAGCAGGGCTCAATTCTTCTATCAAAATTTGGGTTGGTCAGGTCATATTTATGTAGTAAGATATTTTTTACTTCGTGAATATTGTAGATTTTGTGTATTTAATCTTATAAAAGGTTTTTTGCTTGTAATTCTAATAGTATTAATTGGTATCCCATATTTTGTAAATTTTTACTAAGGCGATATGATAAGTGTTCTGTGGGGAGTTGTCACTAGGCTGGCAATTCTTGTATATGCAATCTTTGTAGTCTGCTGGCAATTAACGAACGATAAGTCAAAACAAAGCTTATACCAAATTGCAGATATTTTATTTAATAAATTTTGTTAATAATTGTTAATGCTAATATAAGTTATCAGCAATATATAATTTGATAAGTTAGTAATCGAAATATTTCTTTAATATGGCCGGAGAAGTTGTTGTGGACGCTTTGCCGTATATTGATCAAGGATATGACGATCCAGGAGTTAGAGAAGCGGTAAGACTAACATACCTAATTATTCGTATATCTATTATTGTTTTTTAAAAGTTTATAGTATCATACATACCATACAATTATACTTTAGGCTCTGGCAATGGTCGAAGAGGAGTGTCGCAGATATAGACCCACAAAGAATTATTTAGAAAATGCAGGACCAGAGCCCAGTACAGCATTTGAAACTCCAGCTTTGCAGAGAGAAATGGAAAGAGTACAACAACGGTTACCTATGGAACCGCTATCTATGAAAAGGTATAGTTAGTTTTATCTGTAGAAAAATGTAACTTTTTAACAACTCAATTAATTTTTAAATTTATAACTTTTCATTTTCTTAATTAATTTTTTCAGATATGAACTACCTCCGCCTCCTGCCGGAAGATTAGGCGAACCAGCAGCATGGGCTGAAGCAGTAGATAATTCACATGCTCAACTCTCTCATCAAGCAACTCGGGTTCTCAACTTGGAGCTGCAACTAGAATATAGTACTGAAGCATGGAAGTCCTACTTAAATGTGTTGCAGGCTTTAGTTACTAGATCACAAAATGTACATACACAGTTAAGGTTAGTAAATATACTTACTTTTGGATAACTACATCATGAAAGGTTGTTTCTTGGTCTAAATAGGTTATATTGCATTAAAAGAATGTGTTTAAAATTAAGAGCTTTTGATCTTTTCAAAGTTTTATAATTCAGATTGGGTGTGTTATATTTTATTTTTTTCTAAAATGAAGTATTTCAGAAATATTTATTTTTTAGAAAACAAATAGCTGCAGTAAATTGGGAACGGAAAAGATCTCAAACAGCAAGTGGTGCAAGGCTCCGAGCTCTGCGCAGACGATGGGCACAACTAGTGTCAGACAACTATAGACTTGAACGAGCAATTATGCAGTTGGAGATACAGCTTGAAAAGGTTACTTTAATGTTTGTTTTTATAAACATTTGAAAATTCAACCATTCCCATAGTTTATTTAATGATCATTCACTGGGACAGAACAATGTTTCCATTGCAGCCTTACCATTATATCACCAAAAATTTATAAAAGAGTGTTATTCTAATAATAAATTTATTCCATACATGAGACGTAACACAGTAATATAAGGTTTAACTTATTCAATATCCTAAAATCAATATTTTACTTGTTAAAATAATATCCACAATAGTTATACTTAAATAACATGATGAAAATTTGTAGGCCAAAGGACAAGCTGCAGCTGACGAGGGACCAGATATGGACATGGAGGCAGTTAAGAATCTACCAGATAAACTTAATTCTGAAACAGAAAAGGAAGTACAGAAGAAAATTGAAGATATGTTTGCAGATTAATTTTAAACAATAAGATATTAAAATAAAATTATCCAATTTTAAAATAATGTTTTATTTGGTATTATTCATAATCATTTTTAGAGACAGTAGCTTAGTGCTTAAAACGAAGTCAAAGAATAAATTTAAATCGTGGGTTTGAATCTCATTGCTCTATGACCCACTTTTCATCATAATCTTCAGTCATAATCATTAAAGTTGAAGCTAGCATTTTTTGATTGACATTCTGAAAAATGGACACACGACCTACGATGTTAACTCATTTTATTTATTTTGTTTCAAGAATCTCGTATATACCATAAGTATACATAACTAAATGTATTTTCACGATTATCTGTGGTTTGCGAAAATGAAAGAATTCTGTGCACATCTGTAATTTGCGATTGTCAATGGTTGTCATCTGTCAATAATATTTTTATTTAATTCAAAAATGGCGGACGATGCATCTAGCAGTAGCGCTTGTGCCGGTAATTCTGTAGAGAATTCAGTAAATCAAGATGAACTTATTATGAAACAGCAGCGAGAGATTGAAAAAGAGGTAAATAATAAATATTGTCATCATTTTGTTTTGCTCTATTTATGTTTGCACTTATATTAACGGTATTGTTTGTTTGTTTTAAGATATCAGAGTCCATTCCTCTTGTCGGAGATCTTGAAGAAATATCTTCTTTAGAAAAAGAATACAACGAAGACCCCGTATACATGTTAAAAGTCAAAGATCTCGCCGCTAAATACAAACACATAAGAAGAACGAGACCAGACGGCAATTGTTTCTTTCGTGCATTTTCCTATGCTTATTTAGAGCACCTTCTTACTGATAAAAAAGAGTTCGACAAATTTTTTGTAATAGCTAAGAACTCAAAAGAAATACTCGTCGCTTTAGGCTTTCCTCAATTTACTGTTGAAGACTTTTATGAGACGGTTAGCAGTGATGTATACATTAGTAATAATTTAATTACAATTGTGTTCAATTAAACCTTGTTTGACTTCATTTAAGTGTATATAAATTTTAAAGTTAGTCACAAAATGGCTTCACATAATAGTGTTGTTATCACACTAAAGACAAAACATGTTATATTTTTTTAGTTTATGGAAGTTGTTCAAAGAGTTGGTGAACAAGCTGGTGGTGCCCCAGAAAAGCTGGGTGAAATCAGAGAAGAGATTCATGATAAATTCAATAAACAGGGTTATTCAGACTATATAGTGGTGTATTTGAGACTGATCACATCAGGACAGCTGCAAACACAACATGACTTCTATCAGAACTTTATAGAAGGCTCACGCACAGTTACTGAATTCTGTAGACAGGTATTATAATATTCTATATACATTTAAAATTATTTGGAACATGATAATTATTAACATACAATACATTAATATATTATGCATATATTGTAAAGGTTATTTACATTTGAAGTGTTAATATAATAATAGTAGAAAATGCTTATATTGACTCTTAGGTTGTTGACAACATGTTTGACCACAACTATTATAATTAATGAACTTATCTCTTTTACATTGAGTGCCTTTCAATGTTAGCTAGAAGTTCTGTGAATAAACTGGGGTTTATCAATACCGTAATAATAGGCCATACAACAACCAATAAAAAAAATGTTTTTCAAAATTTTGAAAAATCTTAACTAAACTTCTTTATAACCTGGATTAACACAAAGGCTACATTTTATCTCCAAATTATACTGTTCCTGTGGGATGATGACAAGATGCGTTTAGAAACATAACCACCTATCTTTATTTAGCAAAAGTATATAAATAATTAATTATATTTTTAATAAATCCAAGTATTATTCATGATAAATTGCACCCAGGTCTAGTTGTATTATAACTTTTAAAATAGTGCTGATGATGAAAAATTTATGGAGAGTTTATAAATTTTATCATGAAATTACATGATTTGATAAAATTATTTTCTGAATAAGCTAAATATTTGTTTATAGGAAGTGGAGCCCATGTACAAGGAGTCAGATCACATTCACATCATAGCTCTCAGTAATGCTTTGAATGTTGGTGTCAGAGTCAAATATATGGACCGTGGAGAGGGTAGTCAGGTAAATTCTTTTTTTGATTGAATTTTATCATACAACTAATTAATACCAATAGTAATATTTTTTTGAGTATTTGTTATGTTAAATATGATTGTGTTATAAACAGGTGATAGCCCACGACTTCCCGGAGGGCTCAAAGGCACTCGTTCATCTGCTGTACCGACCCGGCCACTATGACATACTCTATGCGTGATTGCATTATGCCTTTGCTACATAATAAAGTTAATTATATTAATTGTTCCTTTATTTATAACCAATCATCTACTAAACTTATTAAAACCATTTCAAAATGGTGTTATAACTTAAATGTGTAACATAGAACTTTAGTTTTATGTATGGAATTTTATTTGGGATAGCTTATTGGAGCAAATAAATCTAAATTCATTTATTACTTACATTTATTATTAAACTGCCACAAGGAATTAAAGTATTGGAAATTATACTGAATACAAATTAGCTGCCAAATAAAAATTTATCTACAAAAATAAACACCATCCGGCTGCTTCTTAGGTTTCATTCCTGCAAAGAAAGCCTTAATGTCCTCCTCCTTTACAATTTCCCGTCTATCTTTAAAACTTTTTAGGAAATCAACTAACTTATCTTTCATTCTATTGTACTCTGTTAAAGCATTTATTTGTTGTACCCTATCCAAGGATGATAGGGCTTCAAGTCCTTTTTCATACTGAGTCAATGGTTTTCCATTAACACCTTTACCTAAGTTTTCATAAGCTGTTACAGTGTCTTCTGGATCAGTCAAGAACAATACTGCCAGGTCTCTATACATAGATATACATTCCTGACACACACAAAGTTTTTGTCGAAAATTTGACGGCCAAAATGTTGCTCCTTTGAAAAGTCTTTTCACTCCACTTGGTCGTGCACAGGAACTGGATTTATTCAATTTTAGTTTTTTGGACTCCATATCTTCTTCTGTAGACAATTTTCGTTTTTCAGAAATCTTTTCTTTACTTCCAGAATTATTGACAATATCTTCATTGTTAGTCTTTTCTTCATCACTCTTTTCAACTTGAGAGCTACCATTTTTATCTTCCTCAAGTTCAGGTTTGCATTTTGATTCTAATTCTTTATTTTCTGTAACACTTTCTGGTGCACTTTGTCCTTTTTCTTCTTGTGTTTCAGTGCTTTCTTTAGCACTATTGTTTTTAGTGCTGGCTTGGGTATTTTCTTTGTCTTTCTCACTCAATTGTTTTGTATCAGATTTTAAGTTATCATCAGGATCTGCCAAAAGTCTTTCCTCTTCCATTTTTTCTTCATCTTCAATTGTTTTTTTATCTGTACCTACAGGATTTTTGTTAGGTATTTCATTTGAATTTTCAACTTCATTTTCCTTGCTTATCACTTGGCCATTTTTTTCTGTTGTGGAATCTTCAGATTCATGTTTGTCTATGTTTGTTTTATCAACTGTACTATCTGACATTTGCTTTAAATCAGTTTTATTTAACAAGTTATCAGTGGTTTCTTTTTTTTCTAATTCTCCACTTAAGTCACTCCCTTTGGAAATAGTTTTATCCTTTGTTTCACTAGTATTATCCGCGGGTACCTGTTTTTCTTCAGACATTTCAACATCTAAATTAGCTTTTAAAGTATCATTTTCAATTTCATCTTTTTTTACATCTCCGTTCATCACACTTGAGTTATGTTTCTCACTTTTACTTCCATTGACATTTACTACATCTAGAGAACAGTCAGTATTAACAGCAAGTTCACTATAGTCATGTAAAAATTCATTCTTTTCCATGCAGCCTTTACAGATCATTTCAGAATATTGGTCATTAGCAGGAACCGTTGATTCTAAGTGGGTAGAATGCAGCCAATCTTCACAAATGATGCACTGGATCATTTCTTCCTCTTCTGTTGATTCAGTGTCTGGGTACGGCCTCTTGCAAGTGCAGTACAGTCCACTGAAGTTCTGATTGTAAGTATTATCTTGATTGAGGTCAGTTTTGTTTGATGTAAATGAACAAGGATGGGAGTTAAATTTGGAGTTACCACAGTCACATCTAAAACTTCTTTTAGTATATAATTCTATAAGTTCATGGTTCTCATGGCAATTTAAGCTGCACGCCAAGCACACTCCTGCTCTTTTTTCAGGATCTGTTCTTGCATCAGAGCAGCATGTCAGGCATGCATATAAAGCTTGTCTCTTTATATAGCCCTGCAAAATGAAAATTTCTTATATAAGAAAAATAATCATGGGCATGTTAAATGGTTGCTTGTTGTTTAACTTTTTGGAGAGTAGTTGTTCTGCTATATAGTATATAGTAAAAGGGTAACAATATAAACAAAGCAAAACAACACACTTTTGTACAACTTTAACAATATAATTCAATATCTTAACAGTACCCATTGATATGATACATACATATTACACAAGAACCCTGAAGTGTAATGCAAGGTATTGACAAACTTTGACCTTTTTAAATGACAACTCAGACAATTAATACCCTTATTTGTTTTAAAAGATTAATGCATACCTTGGAATATGTACAATTTTTATCGTCGGAGCCACCCAAAACAGCGTTAGCGTCTTCTTCGAAATCTTCTTGTTCCTTGAGAACGTCCATCATTGTCACAACTTTGTCCCCGTCGCACTCGCCCATATCCACATCATCAGCCGTATTCTTGATATCCGTAGCCATTCTCTCAAATTTTGTCACAAACCAAATAATTTCACAACCTCTTAATTAAACCAACAAAGAATGCAAAACGCCGGTTACGAATAACAATACAAATGAGCGCCAACAAAATTTTACGTTTGACGACAGGGGAATGAAATGAACTGTGTTGCCAGTTGAATCAAATATAACAATTAAAAGTCGATTAATCGAAGAGCCGAGCCTGACTCAAATATTTAGCAATGTATCTTTTTTTTACCATTATTAACATAAATTTAAATTATGGCCCTACAAATAACTAAGCAGGTTGATTTATGAAATCGATCTTAAATTTCCTTCAGCAATAGACTAATAAAAACAAAATTAAAATAAAAAAAATAGAGGAACAATTATGAATTGAATGAGAAATGAATTTGAGAGCTAGATCTAACAGAGTCTGTTATACAAGTATCGATATAACAAAGTAAGAGTAATAATCGATCTACTCGATTCTGGATTAATTTGAAGACAGGGGAAAAAGATAATTGTCAGTCATTGTTGCAGTCTTAAATCTTATAAGAATGCTTAATGAATTGTCAGATGATGAACAAAAAGGGTATCTAAAATATCGCAATATATTCAAAAACTTGTCCGAACTCTATATGATGCCTTCAATAAGAAATCCTGTTATATAGTATAAATCAAAGCATGCAAGTTTAATTTGATTTGATTGATAACTTCGTTATTAGTAATTATTTAGTGAAATTAATTTTTATTGTCCCGGCTAAATCATATGTATCGTTTCGCCAAGAGATATTATCTTCTTGTTGCTATGGCAACTAATTGAGTCCTGTGGCTCTCACACTTTTATATATAATTCAGTTTAGTAATAAAAAACGAAAGACAACTAATTATGTATAAATATTAACTAATAGGTAGAACAATATTGACATTAACAGAAAATTATGAAAAAATAGTTTTTCTATAGTAGAAAAGGAACATCTAAATTCTTCTTTCCATTACCAACATACAGAAATCCTGCATCAGGAGTTCTAATTTTATGAAAGTATGTCATACCAGGCCAATATAGGTTTCTCAGATAGACAATACTTCCATTTTGCTCCAGACATAAGTTCCAGCAACCGCTGGGTATATCTTGATCAACCGAATCCAAAAAGTCCATGCTATAATTATAATCTTGCCTTGTCAGTAAATTTGTATTCCATTTAAGCTGAGGTTTTCGAATATGGAGATAGGACTTGAGGAGTTTAGTTTCGGAGACCGTTAATCCGTAGTAATTTGGGTTTATAACGACTGTGCCGTCTGGTTGTTTGATCAGTTGCCCTCTTGCACACACTTCTGCCTCATCACAAATGTTGCTGATAGTTGCAGAAATCCTG
>JAOPUB010000006.1:2466840-2477301 GCA_027564055.1 Neptis clinioides
TACGAAGCGTTTCGCTTCCTCTTTTTTGCTTCGAAAGGCTGAGGAGTGGAACACTCTACCGGCGTCTGTATTTCCAAAAACCTACGACCTGGGTGTCAAGAGTAGAGTGAACAGGTAACGTGAACTTAGACCATATCATCACTCACCACCAGGTATGACTGTTGTCAAGCGTTTTTCTATCCTACATAAAAAAATGTCCTGTCACCGTACACGAAATTTAACAATATTTTCAATCCACACTATACTATATACTATATAAAGAGGAAACATTTTTTTTGTGATGATTGTAAATGATTAAAGATTAACATCATTTTACTAATGCGATAATTTTCATAGTGGCGACGGCTGCTGACGGCATATCACTGTACACAAAATTTAAGAATATTTTCAATCCACACTATTATATAAAGAGGAAAGATTTGATTGTTTGTTGATTCGCTTTTCTTTGGCCGATCGATAGCTATGTCATTTCCGGGTAACATAAACAATGTCGCCATATTTACAATAATTAAATAGATATTTTTTTTCTAGCTTAACTGTACTTAAATTAAGACCATTTTACTAAAGCGATAATTTTTATAGTGGCGACGACCGTTGACGAGCTGTCACTGTACACGAATTATAAAAAACTTTTCAATTCACACTATTATATAAGGAGGCTACATTTGATTGTGTGTTTGTTTGATTATTAGCCTTTCTTTCGCCGATTGATAGTTATGTCATTTGCGGGGAACATAGACAATGTGGTGTTGCCATATTTACAATATTTGAAAAGCTAATTCTTTTCTAGCTTAGCTTCACTTAAATTACACTATTTTACTAAAGCGATAATTTTCATAGTGGCGACGGCTGTTGACGCGATGTCGCCGTACACGAAATTTAATAAACTTTTTAATCCACACTATTATATATAGAGCAAAGATTTGATTATTTGTTGATTAGGCGCAAAAATTACTGAATCGATTTTGACAATCCTTTCGTCTATCGAGAGCTAAGTCCTTTCAGAGTAACATATACAATGTAGTGTTGCCAAATTTGCAATATTTAAATTCTAGCTTAGATTCTCTTGAATTAACAATATAAATTACACCATTTTACTAAAGCGATAATTTCCATAGTGCCGATGGCCGTTGACGCGCTGTCACCGTACACAAACTTTCCAATCCACACTTCTACACTGCTATATAAAGAGAAGACATTCAATTGTTTGTTTGTTTATTCATTAACCTTTCTTTCGTCGATCGATAGCTATGTGGTGTTGCCATATTTACATTACATCCAAATATGACCATTTAAGTGTCATAAAGTGTTTAAATAGTATATTTCGTACCTCATAAAAATACGCTTTTTCTACTAGCTAAAAAAATAACATGTGACGTCACATCTATATGAGTTCCATTAGTTGATTTACTTCTCCCCCACCAGTGGTAAGGGTGTTCCCATCTTTATCTAGTCCCTTTATTTTTGCTGGCAAAGTCAGTAATCGAGTAGTTTCAAGAGTAATCTCTTTGAGTCAACAACTAGTTTATGTCGACGCGCGTAACCGGAGAAGATTATCAAATAATCTATACTAATATTATGAAGAGTTTGTTTGAACGCACTAATCTCAGGAACTATTAGTTCATTTATCGAGGAAGGCTTTATGCTCACTTCTCATTATTAATCAATTAAAAAATATGTTTGACTATCGTATTTTGGTTTCCCAATCCCTTTTTAAAATATATAACTTCTACAGTGGCTGTGAGGATCCCTTAGGATCCGCGAAGCATACTTTTAGTATGACTTACTTAAGAGGATTACTTGCACAATAGTAATAAATAACAATAATGCAGATGCAGAAGCAGATGGCAGTACTGCTAGACACGGTCCTTTGGAGCCCTAACCATCGGTTCCGTGTTCCCGCTCCCGGTTGGCCTCTATTTTTATTTTTAAATGTATATTTTAATTTTTTTTGTATATTCAAAAATGTATAAAATGGGAATTAAGGAAAAATAAAGAAAATAATAATAATAAAAACTTTATTTGGAACAATGCAAATGCAAACTTTAAATGTAAGAGATACTTGATTATGTTTCTTCAAAATGGCGGTGCTACCCCTCCACCGCGCACGATATGTCACAGTCCTTACTTAGCATACATTTTTTTTGAATTGCAATCTTAATTTTTATTGTGTTGGTTAAACTACACATGTGCATAGATGTTACATTTCAACTATTAGATGAATTTAACCGAATATTGACTTTAGCGTATATACATGGCTTAACAAAGTAAGGATAAGAGCTACAGAGCAGGAAAGTGAATATTCTGATGCTATATTAACTGTAAAAATTAATTAAATCAAAAAGGTATATCTTTCCTAACATCCCTCTCAATCACAAAATATTAAACTCACAACTTTTGAAACAAAACAAAATAAAAATGTCTTTCTTACCTTGAATACCGACATAGCGCGCCTTTTTTACTGCAAAGAAAGAAAAGTTTTATAAATAACTTTCTCACAATATCACGATTACATTTCGATATACTTATTGGATATTATTCTTTGTATTATTATACCTTCAGTTTTTATCACATACAATTTAGCGTATAAAGTAAAAGAACTACGGGCGTGATATGATCAGGATATAACTAGACGTTACGATCTGTAACTATTCTGACAGGAACCCAGCGTAGCGCCTTGGACTTGCAACCAAGCGTGTATGTTTAGAAGGATCCTTTCGTTATAACAACGCTCACCTCCACCATCCAAGTTCTTTACCCAAACACAATGCTAGGTTCACATAAGTTTAACCCAAAAGAAGGCTAACCTAATCTAACGTTGTGTTTACGTAACCAAGTGGTGTCTACATTGTATTATAACTACTTCATTATGATTTGTTCTCCGATATAAAGTCGCCATTACTTCGCTTTGGTTTGTATGCCTTTATTTATGATCTTTATTACCACTTTACCCTATTTCTAATAGATTTCCACCTAGTAATAGTATTTTTGGTTATAGGAATACGTTTAAGAGACTGTCTGTCATTCAATCACCTTAAACTCTCTTCTTATATTTTTCGAAATTAAATTGGAACTCGTTCTGATCATTACCAATATGCGTCGACATCTAGTTTAATCTTTGTGTACTTCGCTCCAATTAGTTTAACTTTATATTTGCCTTGACTGATGGTTGCCTTAATGATGAGGAACGAGGGACGTGACGTGTGGTTGGTAAGTGTTTTATTGGAAGTGAGCGTGATTTTCCTGAATATACACTTTATGTCAGCCAAAATTTACCGACAATACTTACATATTGTTAAGATTTAGTATATTTATTATTATTGTATACATTTAGATATAATGTATTCTCGTATATTAGAACGTGGCGTCGGTTCTAGTATACAAATAAGCAACGAGCAATAATAGCCGGTGACGATGAAAGTGCCCTGCGCGTGCGCTTCCGATGCGGGACGCGGGACGCGACGGGACGCGGAACCTCGACTCATTCCAATGGTTTTTTCTCTAGATTTCATTTCTGATGCGTCTATGCAGTAATCGATTCGTTCGTGATGCGTAAAAGAAACCATTGTGCTGTTGAAATATAAAATTACTTGTCATATTAACGATATTATCAACACTCGCCATATTGACTGTATTTATTTGATAAAGAGTAGGTATTGTGCCGAGTTCAGATACTTATTCAGATTTCTTTGTTTGCATCTAATAAATAGATCACAGAGATAATGTATCTCCTAGTTGGATCGCCGACTCTACATGTAGCCAGTTGCCACGCGCCGCCAGCTCTGTTTTACCGCTATAGGACACTTCTTAAATTAACAAGTAATACTGTTGTAATAAATGTTACTACCAACGAATCTAGCACCTCCGTCAGCGGTCGCGCCATCCATCCCACTCATCAATAATTTGCTAAGTGTTCAAAGCGGAAAAGTTTAGATTTGTTCTATTAGAGAGTAGAGATATGCTTACCGTATTCACTATTCATATTACACTAATAAGGTGTGCGCGAAGTGACGATAACGGATTAACTTATTCATCATACACAGAGAGAAAGCGTTATAACTGACATGTAGAGTGCGCGACGCATGCTCGCATGCACGCATGGGCGCATGGACGCATGGACGCGGCTCATGCGTGCAGTGTGTTGCGACCGATGCAAATATCCATGATACCCCGGCACGGCCTACTGCGACTGCATGTGCACTGCGCGCGCGGGTTACGTGGGTGCGAGCGCTTCGCAATAAAGTGCAATTAACTCGGATAAGATCTGGCGACAGTGCAATGTATAATTGTAATATTGTTGTCACCGAGCGCCGGGCCGCGAGCCCCGGGCCCCGACCCCCGGGCCCCGGGCCCCGGGCCCCGACCCCGCGTTCCGCCCGCTGCGCCCGACAACCTGCAGCTAATCATATACTCGTACACTGTTATTTATAATACAATGATTACATGACGCGGGTTACACAAACAAAGCAAATTAAAACTCATTCAATTCTCGGAGAACATCCAGCTCGCGCAACAACGAGCGAGCACTGGTGGCGCGCCGTTACTTCGATGCTTGAAATACGATATTTTAATAATTTTTGTTCTTAGAACTCTATGATTATAATAAAACGTCAAATCAGTGAACGGAGGCAGGTGTGCTGGCTGCGGCTGCTGCTACTGCTGCGGCAGGAAGTGTGAAGTGCAGATAAATGAATTCTTTGTTTTGTCCTAATCAATTATACTCGATTTTTTTTCTCTCTAAATGATTAATGTACCCTATCTGCTAAATCGGCTAGATCTTGCAAGGTCATGTTGGTCTGAGAAGCGATTATCGTCTGCAGATTGCTTGGTAGGCGGCTGGTTCACACGTCAGTAATAAACTCATCGGGCATATTTGGTCCGGCCAGCTGCTGCAGGTGTCGTAAAAACTGGGAAGGCTTACGATCACCAAGCTCTTGCCATTAAAAGTTGCTTGACCTTTTTTTGCCTCGATATTGAAAGACGTTTAATCAGTTCAGACTTTAACTTTTCAAACTTTCCGGAAGTAGGAGGATTTTCAATTATATCTTCTACTATGGCTGAATATTGTCCGTCCAAATGTGCCAGAACATAATAAAATTTCGTATTGTCGTCTGTTATGCGCGCTAAATTAAATTGCGCTTCAATTTGAGCGAACCAGATCTTTGGTTTTTCGACCCAAAATGGCGGCACGCGGACGCCCACGCGGTATAACTCCGCGGATGGGTCTCGTTCCGTTGATACACATGTATTGTATAAAGTTGTGTATGTGTATGTTCGCCACATACTTATATGCATATGCAATAAAAAATAAATGTAAAAAATAATTGTTATAACAGCTATACTGTGATAGTATTATCAGTTAAAGACAGTTGTTTCTATGGTAATAACAATATTAATAAACATTATACAATACATCATGATTTAAAGTATAAAAATATTACCATAAACAAAAATAAAGATAATTTGATAACAATCATCATTTCAAAATACTTCTGAAAATATATTGTTAAAATTTTTTTTTGAATTTTCAGCTTGAAAAGATGTGTCTCAAAATGCATAGCATTAATCAGACATTGAATATTATGCTTAACTTAGTATTTAAATATCACTAACAAAATAAATTTATTAAATGTGATTTTATTTAATAACTTTTACTTGTTTTATTTACATGCTATGGGTTTGCCAAATTACACCCTCAATAAATCTACTTATAGTATCTTTATAAAGTGGCATCAACTACTTGCTGATCGCAGATTGGCTCAGAAAAGAAAAAAAATATATTTTAAATATGTACACATAGGAATGTGGTTAACTCTTTGATGGAAATATCATTTATTCAATTAATCTTAGATTCTATTTCTTTCTTTTATATTTATGGAATACCCCATAATATGCAAAATTCATAAATGTAACCTCATTTAATAACTTTAAACATTATAAGTCATATCAAATAATAAATGATATCACTTAAAAATGTATAAAAAGTGTACTCATGACAGTAATTGCGCTTCTGGATTTCAGTAATGCCTTTAACACTGTTGATCATAATATTCTCTTGGCAATCCTTGAATTCAGAAGCTTAACACAAGGAGTCATCAACTGGTTTCATAACTATTTAAGAGGTCTTCAACAATGTGTTCGGTTTAAAACTATGTTTTCTAATTTTAAAGATTCGGTATCCGGTGTTCCACAGGGTGGCATACTATCGCCAATACTTTTTACAATTTTCATAAATACTGTAGCCCATTTTATAACTTCTTCTTATCATATGTACGCTGATGATCTACAAATATATACCACAGCAGCAGTCACGCCAATACTTTTTACAATTTTCATAAATACTGTACCCCATTTTATAACTTCTTCTTATCATATGTTCGCTGATGATCTACAAATATATATTACAGCAGCAGCACATGACATCAGTAAAGCTGTAGCACAAATAAATTTTGATCTAGCACAAATCTGCACATGAAGCCAGGATTACGGTTTTAATATTTAGCCTAGTAAGTTCCAGGTAGCTTTTATAGGTAACTCTCGTCAAACTGCAAAGATTGATTGCGATTCTATCCCAAATATTACTTTTGACAATACAGTACTACCAATAGCAAAAACTGTCAAAAATCTTGGATTAGCTATCGATCATAACCTAACATGGGAACCACAGGTTACTGAGGTAAGTAAAAGACTCTTTGCTGCGATCGGTTCTATGAAACGCTGATCAAACTTTTTACCCTACAAAACTAAGATATGATTTAGCCCAATTACTTTTACTACTTATATTGGATTATGCAGATGTGAGTTACTTGGATATAAACGAGAAGTTACTGTTAAAGTTAGAGCGACTGCAGAAACTTTGTATCCGTTTTATATTCGGTCTACAGAAGTACGATGACATATCCGAAAATCGCGTGCGCTTCAAATGGTTACCAATCATATTGCGGAGGGATTATCTTCTCACTACTTTATTTTCAGGCCTTAATGCCACTGACATCAAGTCATAATAGTGGCCTACGTTCACACCTCGATAATCGCCTGAAAATACCAACTGCACATATGTATTTTTTCGAAACTCCTTTACATGTAAAGCAGTTGAATTATGGAATGCATTACCTAGGAACGTAAGGCATGCTAACTCAATAAATATTTTTAAAATTTGTCTAAAACAATATTAATTATCATTAACACACTGTACACTTATTGTTTTACAATTATTGTACCTAGTTTAAATAATTTCTGTGTCGGTGTGCAATAAAGTTTATAAAAAAAAATTTATGCCATTAAATTATGTTATTTAAAAATTTATGCTTGAAAACATTCATTCACTTGACTTTTATAAATTAATTTTTTCATATGCATCTAGTATTAAATTATGTTATTTAAAAATCTTTAAAAAGAGACATACTTCAAAACTTAATTCTGAAGACTTAAATTATATTATATCATCTACTATGTCATTTAAAAAAAAATTCAAACCATTTTTAAAATGTTAAAAAATCACATGTTACTTTATTTCTTTAAATAAATAAAATAACATGTTTAGTAAATAAAATAAATGAATACGAAATTAAAATAATTTAACTACTAGGATATAAAACACTAAATGCAATATTTTTATACTGTAGGTTATTCTGAAAAATTTTGAATTAAATTGGTCACAGTATTAACTTGAATGTGATGATACTAACTGTCAAAAATATCTTACAAATAAAAATATAAATTCAAACACTAATAAAAGTAAAATCAGTTATACTTTTCTGTAAAAAAATAACACTCTAGAGATTATACACATTATATAAATTACTAACAAAAAATATTGGTATATATTATAACAATAGGAAATCAACTTTATTTCTACCAGTCTGGTTAGATTCTAACCAGGATTGAACATGAAAAAACTGTTATTAATTTGAGTAATTTTTAGTGAAACTGGAGAATTTGAGTAAGTCAGTGAATTTGATCAAAATATTTCTACTAATATTATAAATGAGAAAGGGTTATGTTTGGATGTTTGTTACTTAATCACGCGAAAACGGTTAAACGGATTTCAATGAAATTTAGCAGACCGATAATTTTTTCCTGGATTAACTCAAAAATTAATATTTCTGAAAAATTTCAGAGTACACGCGGGATAATGATAAAATATGTTTAATGTCTTAATGCCTAAGCGCCTAAATATTTGTATTTAGCAACAATATGTTGAGAATTAAATGTTTTTTGATAAATCTAAGTATTATTCGCGGGTTTGCACCCGAGCATAGCCGAGGTAGGTCGTATGTATAATATATACATATTATAATAAGTCTATTAGTAGTAGTATATAATTAGTCTATTAGTCAAACAAAGTGCAAAGTGTGGGTGAGTAATTCGTAACATATAAATAAAAACATTTTGCATTTACTATTTACACGGTCGTATTTGAAAGCTCTATAAAATGGAAATAAAACTAAAGACCCGCTCTGGGTTCGCTCAGTTAGTAGTTCACATATTTTGTATATATTCTACCATTAAATAGTGTTTATTAATATACTAAAAAGGTTAAAAAAAGATTGGGATGAAAGTTCCTAGTTGACGCGACTTTTTTCGACACTTTCAATAATTATCGTCATATTTGAACCAATTAATACAAAACCTTAACAAATTATATATGTAAACCTTCCTTATGAATTACTGCATCTATACGTGAAAGTTTCATTCGTCTCAGCAGTAATAATAGCCCAGTGGTTAAGACTTGACGTCTTGCTCGGGAGGTCCGAGTTCGATCCCACACTCGGGCACACACCGACGAATTTTGTGAGTTATGTGTGTTTTAAGAAATTAAATATCACTTGCTGTAACGGTGAAGGAACACATCGTGAGGAAACCTGCACGCAGGAGAATTCCCTAAAGTTCTCAAAGGTGTGTGAACTCTGCCAACCCGCACTGGGCAAGCGTGGTGGAGTATGGCCTAACTCCCTCCCCATTCTGAGGAGGAAGAGAAGAGGAGATCCGGCTCAACAGTGGGCTATCAAATACGTGTACATTCGTATAAGAAAAAATAGTGGAGGAATATTGCACATTGTGAGTGTACTGCGCGACTGCATTAGCTGTTACATCCATAACATTTACTATTTAGACAAATAGCAGACGCGCGGAACCTGAAACTTCGCATTAGAACCAATCTCTAACTAACTAACGCGTCCCTCTACAAAGTCCCTAAATATGACTTATAAGCAATCAAGGTAAAACCTATACTTACGTGGCGCAAGCTATATAAAGAGTCATTAGAATTTGGATTTATTTATACTTAATTATCCAATTATACCAAATAAAGGCCAAGAAAACATTTCTGTATAAAGATTTCTCCAATTGTAAAGTAATTTAAAACAGCTTAAGTAAGTTAAATGGCTCCCTTCGTCCGCGATGCATTGTAGCTAACTTTATAACTTCACGATTTAAATATTTAATACTAGCATCAGCTCTCGGCTTCCTTCAATTTTAAAAAGATTTTTGGACAATTTGGCCAGTAGTCTAAATTACATCACTTTCTTCAAGATAAGATTTTTGGGCAATTCGATCATAATTTTAGTTTGTATAAAGTATTTTTCTTGTTGATAAGATATTTGGACGATTTGGCCATAATTGTAGTCTATAATCTAATATAGACTACAATTATGCCAAATTGTGGCTCTGCTTTCTTTATAAGTTTTTGGACAATTTCGCTTCTATAATAGATATTCTTCTTCTCAAAAAGATATTTGGACAATTTGGACAATTTGGCCATAATTGTAGTTTATATTAGACCTTACTTTTAAAAATATATTTGGACAATTTGGCTATTAATTTATTTTATATTAGATCTTTTTCTTCATGAAAAGATTTTTGTATAATTTTGGCCATAATTGTAGTCTTTACATCTCTTTTTTCTTGAATAGATTTTTGGACATTTCGATCAGAATTGTAGTCTGTATTAGATCTCTTTCGTCTTGATATTAAATATTTGGACAATTCGGCCATAATTATAGTCTATATTAGATCTCTTACTTCTCAGAAAGATTTTTGGACAATTTGATCATAATGTAGTCTGTTTTAAATTTGTTTCTTCTTAAAAATATTTTTAGTCAGTGTGGCCATAATTGCTTGACAAATGGAAGGGTGATTACCATCAGCTGTAAGTATTAAGGAAATAAAATAATCCTTGATTCAATATTCCGTAAAGAAAATAACGGCTAGCATTTCTCTTAAGGATTTATTAAGCAACATCTGCATTTCAAATGAAAGATAATACTGCAAAGAAATAGATCAGACTGAACTGCATTCATTTTGCTTTTATTGCTGGGTCAAATTTAAAATGGCTTTCATACCAATTTTTGAAAAAATACTCAAAAAATTGTTTTATATATAGGTACTAGCCGACCCGCCCGCGCTTCGCTTCGGGTGTTTTAAGTAAAAAATTAATCCATATGCCTACTTTGTCAATTA
>JAOPUB010000007.1:17168-28147 GCA_027564055.1 Neptis clinioides
CACGAAAACCTGATTGTAAAGGATTGAGGAGTGAAGGTCCGTTAATAAAATAATTTAACTGTTTAAAGACTTTTTCAAGAACTTTGGATAGAAAAGGATCGACGAAAATCACAATAATTGATTGCACTATTTTTTTTAGGAATCGGCACTATTTCTGTTCTGTTCTGACTGTTCTGTCACGCCCAGCGGCGTAACGTTTTGCGTAATTACACGTTCATGACGGCCTGTAAACTTGTTTTAATAACTTTAATTTACGATCGTCTTGCATTATAAGGTCATGGAATGAAAGCGTCGGTCATAGTAAAGGTTAATAATAATGCATCATGCTAATAATGTAGGGTAATTCGTCTTTGCGCATGTTAAGCCCGTCCCACCACTCAATATCTGTCGTAAAAGCGCCTCCTACTTCTTCTTATTTTATTCAGGATTTTTTCAGATCTTCGTCTGCATTAATTCGATGCCACCGTGCAGTCGCAATGCAGTTTGATTAATAATGAAGTTAAGTCTAATAAGCTTTCTGTATTTCTTACTCTTCTTTTAAATAAAACAAGAGGTGAATGTTAAACAGACTACTTTGCCAAAAATATTTAGTCCAGACAATAAAAATACTCTTTATAAATATAATCACATGGAAATTTTTAATTAATAAACTTATTAATTTATAATCTTAGAAATGAGTGAGAATTATATTATAACGTTTTTTTGTTCTGTAAAATTAACCTAATCATTATTATTGCAGTATTATGTGCATCAATCAATAACCCAATTAAATCATTTGTCAAAACTCAAATGACTTTCGGAACAATACAATAAATGACAGTTGACCTTCAGATTGAATCGAGTATTAAATCGATTGCATAATGAAAATTACATCACTAGGAGCTTGTTGCTATACGTATAAATAAAAATGCATCCAGATAAACAAAAAATAAAATATGATATTACACACATTGATTATTATTAAAAAATTAAACGACATATACATTTTTCTTAAATTACAATTTTTTTTATTAATAAAAAATTAATAATTTTTCTCGTTCTTTTTTAAAAATTATATTATTTTTTAAATTGCTTGTTATAAAATCAAAATGGCAATTTGTGTAAATTGTACAATCTGTAGTTGTAAGATGGCAACACTAACTTCTTTCCTTTTACGAATTCCACCGTTGATCTTTGAATATTGTTCGACACGTTTTATAAATTTAACATTACTTTTTATTATATTTTACTTCTTAACTAATTTATTGTTATAATATCTACAATGGGAGACCGTACACACACGTCTAGACTTGCTGCCTACAAGAATACCGGCCATGGGACTAATGTAAGTAAATACTTCTTTGTTTAAATAAAGCCATGGTAGTTCGAGAGACCCCTGGAAAGTCCAAGTTAATCCAAAAGTCTAATGTTAGATGTTATTGGGTACAATTAATTAACTGTTATTAATAATTTACAGCCAAAATTTTAGATATAAAATGCAAAGATTATTATTTACTTGGGAAAAAGAATCAAATTTCATTCCTGATTTTAAATCTGTTCAGCTGTTTCAGAGATTAGCCACAACAATCAGACACAGTAATATTTTTAAAATATTTTTTTTTGTACATGTCAATAGTTTGATATGTATCTAGTGAAAAGCCTATAATTTTGGTATTAAAAATGGATACTTCAATTTTATAAATATAATTCTTAAGAAGTTTTACTCAATTTTTAGTATTTGAATGTTAAGTATGAAATAATTGTTTTTAATCTGCCTATAACCATCAATATTTTTCTCTTATACATTTTCTCTCTTAATAAATGAAGCCATGAGTTGACCTCTAAAGGATTATTAGTAAATATTTGTACCAGAAGCAAAAATTATAAAAATAAAAATAATTATGGTGTTGGGTAGTCCAACATGAGTTTTCATATCTTGTACAAGCCGAGGAATGTCCTTGCATGTATTCAGGGATAATTGCTGGATTATATCACAATCACTTCTGTCCTCTACATGTTGGCTTCAGTTTCGTCCGTTCATTGACCCGTGATTGGAAAAGACAATAATAAAATTTGTAATGGTTTAAGCATAACATCCAGCTATTAGAAGTCTTCACTACAGAATTATAAAAGTACACATCAGCGACTTATGATGTATAGAATTGGACATTAAAAGTTAAGCTAAGTCACTGAAAGTGTTTATACAATAAAACAGTAGCTGTTAATTCAGGCAGTCAATTGTCTTTGAGAAGTCTCCGTGGAGCTCCACATGGGCCAGATCTAGCTTCTCCCTCTCCTATCCCAATACTGTTATAGTTTATGTAGTTTCTGGGTTCTGGCTTTGGTTATATTTCCCATTATCCTAATTCATCATATGTTTGAAGTGGCAGCAAAGTACTTGGGTGACTAAATTACTTCCACTCATTAAAAATTATCCATATTTGTTATTTGACAGGATCTACGCCGCAAAAGGGCAGAGCTTAGTGTAACTCTTCGTAAGCAAGCCAGAGATGAACAGCTTCTCAAGCGTAGGGCAATGTCCCCAGAGGATGGAGAGCAAGTTAAAGAAACTGAAAAGGCTATGTCACCGGTGGATATTGTGAAAGGTAAATTTAACCTTCAATTACTATTGTGGGTCCTCTGTTCAGCAGCAGCTCTGTTGTAACTGCTTTTTATTATTTATGTTATATGGCCAAAATGAATAATTCATCTTTATTCTAAATCTTTTGATTACAGATTAAAAATATTGTGATATAAAATTGATTTTTGTAAACAGGACTGAAGACTTCGGACATCATAATCAAAGTGAAATGTGCCCGTGCAGCACGCAGGATGCTCTCCCGAGAGCAAAACCCTCCTATATCAATTATGGTGGATGCTGGTGTCATCAAACCGTTGGTGGAGGCTCTTGATAGGGATGAATAGATATTAAGTACTAGCTTACGCCCGTGGTTTCACTCGCGTAGTTAGTACTTTTCGTTATGTTATGTTATGAATAAATTACAAAAACTCGTTATAGTCTATATGTTATTGTTATGTATAAGCTTTATCAAAATCTGTTCAGTAGTTTTTCTTAGAGAGGAAATTAATACCCAATCTTAATCTAAAATCTACAGATAATTAATTAAAAAACGAATTCAAAATGTGTGTATGTAGAGTTCAAATTTTTAAACTGAATTCTAAAATATTTAATAGACTAGTCGTCCCGCCCCGGCTTCAATTACCGTTTCCCGCGGTAAATTCTTCTGGAATAAGTAGTAGCCTATATCCTAATCCAGATCGTGAAGTACGTACGTGAGAAATTACATTGAAATCCGTTTAGTAGTTTTAGCGTGAAAGGGTAACAAACATCCATTCATCCATCCCCACTGAAAATAAAAAAATATTTTTTTAGATGAAGCCTGTAAAATACAACCCTTATCTGATCCCCGTACACTTCTAATTGTTTATTTTCTCCCCGATCCCTTTGTGTCTAACTTTTGTCCAAGTCACGAATTAGAAACTTGTTAAATTAATTATTTAATTTTATAATATACAAACAAACTTTATAATTAAAATCCTTTATCATAATTAAGCAGATTTGGTAATTAATATTAAACTCTATTATAAACCACATTTTTAAATAAGGGAAAATGGCCGAACAGATTTAAATGAAATTTGTCACACAGATACTAAAAGCCTGGATTAATATATAGGCTACTTTTTGTCCCAGAAAAATTGAGATTTCCCGCAGGATAATGATGAAATATGTTATCCCTCGAAAGCGCCTAAATATTATAATTTTTTAACAAATATTGAGAATTTTTTTTTTCTAAGTCCGAGCGAAGTCGGGCCAGGTCGACTAGTATACAATATTCTAAGAGACGTAAAGATGAGATTCTACCAGAGATATGCAAACAAGTGCTTCCAAAGATTTTACAAGACAGAGTGTGATTTTTTGTCATAATATAAAAAAATATTTATTTCATTGTTATCCTAAATGGTAATCTGCTATAGACCACATGCGTACCAACTTTACAGGCCCTCCTCTCCGGCAGCTCCAGCTCTGCACCACCACCAGCACAACCCACATACCGCAGCGCTGCTCGGTAGTAGCGAGCCATGGGGCCTCTCACTCGGTAATACTCTGAAGCAAGTTTGTAAAACCGTCCGTGTACTGGAGTGACTCCATCAGCATCTTCCAAAGTATTCTCAAGCTGTTCAATGATTTTTTCTGTCGAGTCCAGATCATCTAGGTGTTCAAGGTAGATCTGTCCTTGGAGAACCTGAAAAGTATTTCACATAGACTGTTTACTTTGATGGTCAGAAAAAATTACCAAAAGATAACAAACAAAATTAATAATTAAATCTTGGGATTAAAGATAGAAACTAAATTTCATATTCAGATTTGTTTTTAATCTATAACCCAAGAATTTTTTTCTTAAGGAATCAAAAAACCGAATTTTCTGGACACAAATTTGAATTTGGAATCTATTAAGATTATTTATTAGTTTTTAGTCATTTAATATATTATTCAATTCAACTTTTGTGAATATAGAATTCAAATTCAAATTTGGAATCAATTATATCTCAAATACGACCATTATGGATTACGAATTGGTAATAGATTACATTCTATAATTAAACATTTTGGATTGATCTTAATTACTACTTTGGTTTTAATGATAATAAATTATTATAAACAATTTACAGTTCGACTGACTGTCTGCTAGCTAATGAAATAAAAAAATTTGTGTGAGTACTTTGATGTGCTCTAATATGAAATCAATTCATTTATTTTTATCTCAGGTCGAGCAAAGAAATCAGCGGAATAACACCAACACTATACTATGATAGAAAATCACATTAAAATGAAAAGGTTTATAATGTTAAACTCACTTTACACAAAGCTAATGCTTCGTCATTCATCTTGACTTTAGCTTCCACCTTCTCCAGGAATGCAACAGCTTCTTTCTTGTCTGTGTACTGTTGGACTATGAGTGCGATGATCTCGACTAATGATAGAGGATTTATTCTGAAATTGTTACATTTCTATTATAGTATAAAATAAACAATTTCTTTTCAATTTTGTCTTCTTCACGTCTTTAAGGGTTAATATTTACTCACAATCTTTTTTTAATCATACTTACTTGTTCTCAAATATAGTTATAAAGTTGCTGTATAGTTGTATCAAGTTGTCTCCGGTCTGAAGAGACGGATGTTTCACAAATTCCAATAATTTTAACGTAAGTTGGTGCCATAGTCTGAAAAACAATGAGGCAATATTAACAACTATATTCAACTAATTTACAGCTAAAAATATAAAAATGATTAATGTAACTTACTTTTTATTATATAGTTCTTCTAATTTAGCCCAATCTGCAGCCAATTCAGGGTCTGAAGCTTGTTTTTTTGATAAATAATCATTTGCATCAACAACCGCAAACTTTACGGAGGCCATCTTTCAAAATTGTATCGCGTAATGATGTGAAGTTAGCTGCAGGTGCAGACTGCAAATGACTTGTCATTATCAGTGTTGCCATTTAAAAATAAAAATTGATTTGTTTTATTTATTTTTTATTTTTATTAAATACTAAAATATAATAATAATTAGTACTTAATTAACATTGTCTATTATCATTAATAATTTTTTTGGTTAAGTTTATATATAGTACCGCCATCTATCGTTGAGTAGAAGTAACAATATGAAAAAATATTATAGATGTCAGCACTGTTTGGAGTGTCTGCATTTTAACTCTACATTTAATGCTATATTCTATACTTTAATAATTGTATTACAAATAAGTGATGATAATAACTAAAATGTTTCTATTCGTTTAATAAATAAAGTGGTTCTTTTTGTAAAAAAGCAATAATCAAAAATTTAGAAATAAAGTGAATATTTAGACTTCATACAGCGTTAATATGGCTCAATTATAACATTAAGTACATCCTAGAATAACAGGCAAAAGTGCTATTAGATAATCTCCAATAAAGAGATAGAGAATGATCAAAAACGGATTTGCAATAACAGATATTTTCTATATGTAGAGTCAATGATTTTCCGACAAAATTTGCCATGTGCATTATATTAAAATCTTAACCTCTTGAAATCTAAAAGATATTAATAAGAAGAAGACTAAACATACATAATCAATTTATTCTTAATTTTTGAAAAGAAATGGTTACGTGGACTTTAAATCTATTCTATGTACTAATTCCTATGAAATCCCTACACGTGATTATTAATATTATAAATACCAGGAAAATATCATTTTATACAACCACAAAAACCACATAAAGACAGACAAACAAATAGGTATTAAGTCTACTTGGCAATTTAACGCCTTTGAAAAATATTTTCTAACCTATGTTATGGAAAAATTAATCTTATTTTATAATAAAAATGAATATCATAAAGATGTGTACGTGAATAATAATTAATAATAAACAGTGAATAATAATAAACAGACAGAAAAATACTGTAAAATATTTAGTTGAACGAATATTGCGGTAAAAGAATATTAAGACAGACAAATATGGAAGAAGAAGAATACTTAGACGGATTTTCTGACGGAGAAGGAGAGAGAGATTAAATTAGTTATGTAGACAAATATTTTTTAATAAATAAATAAAAAATTGGCAATAAATTAGACAATTGTCTATTAAATCAAATAAGGAGGAGAATATTGAGACAGCAGAATATTCGGGATAACTTATATTTAGACAAAGAAGACATTAATTAGAATTATTGAATGAATGTAAAGGTGTACTAAGTTAGTAATTTTAAATAGTATATAAACCATAAAGATGCACGGCAGTGTGTTAAGCCAAGTCGGTGCGGTGAATCCGCAACTGTGTCTGTAAAAGTTTAGAACCTCTTAATTATTTAAATCATATTAAATTCTTCATATTCAGCAATGTTTCATAACGCCGAATTGACTAGTAGTTCATATTAGTTCAGACCCCGCTCGACCACGAGTAAGTTTAGTCCAGAAAGTGTAGCGGTAATTTAATAAGTAATGTTATGAAAATGTCTATCATAATAAAGTGTAGTATAGCCGTTATTGAGGATCACTTCAGCTTCTTTGATATGGTTGGTGGCTTAGTCAAACTTTAGGTACAACATTACAGAATGGTAGCAGTAATAGGGCTTAATGATGACAATCTCTCAACATGTCAATAACACTTTGTTGTCGCTTTTGAAGCTTTGTTGAACTATATTGGTATTAAGCAGCGATAGCCCAGTGGTTAGCACTGAACAACTCTTACTCAAGAGCTCTGAGTTCTATCCTACTCACGGGCACTCACCGAGAAATAATATATCACATGCTTAAACGGTGAAGGAGAATACTATGAGGAAATCAGCACTCCTGTGAACCCTCCTCATAACATGAAAACGCCTCCTCATTACCAGGAGGAGATCCGGCTCATTAATAAACTATGATGATGGTGATATATGTTAGCTATACAGGTGCATATTTGTGATCCTAGTTTACAAAAAAAAAATGAATTGATTGATTGGAGAATCCAAAAATCTATATTACATAATTAAAAATGATTTTTTAATTTTTGTCGTTGATGCGTTCATAACTATTCGCTTAAGACGGAACTTAAAAATCATATCTTATTTCTTTTATCTTTCTTCTATGCCTCAACGAAGCGAGAATCGTTCAGCAAGTCTAAGTAGACGGATACAAAAACTTTTTAATATCATTTTATTTCTAGATGCAACATTATTAACACTCATTATGACAAAGCGTTTTTAATTCGTTACGAACTTGGCTCTTTTTTTACATATATGATTTTGTAGGAATTTTGATACAACGATAATTATAAAAGGATAACATATTTTTTTTTATTTTCAGCTAATTTTTCCTTATAAATTTAATTATTAATTAATAACAGGCAAAAATATGTTATAAAAAAATATAAAACTATTTGTCAGTTCGTTTCTATGGACTCTATCTAGCATTAAAATAATCTTACTAATATTATAATTGTGAAAGTTTGTATGTTTGTTCCTCAATTTGGCATAAATATATTTTATTACCTGGAATAACATATAGGCTACTTTTTATCCCGGAAAAAACATGCTTTGTCTTTGTCGTTCATAAGTGCTTAAAAAAAAATACCAAGCAAAGCCGGGAGAGGTCGACTAGTAATAAAATATTTCTTTAAAACCTGTCGTAAGTAGGTAAGTTTTAATATATTATAGGTAAGTATAACAAATATACCTAAAATTATATATATCTTAGTATTAAAATAACTATCTAGATATTAAAAATAGATTTTGTATGAATTCAAAATTACTTTAGAGTTTGTGGACATTAAAAAAAATATATTAAATATATGATTTTAAGTTTATATGATTTTTAAATACCAAAATAAAGTGACAGACAAATTGACATACTATCATATGTCATGTAATTAGGTGAAATTAATTTAAAATAAAAATTATTGAATATTTATATGGTTTTTAATATTTTATATAGTCAATATATATATTTTTATATTATTTTTTAAAAATATAAGGTAAGTTTAATTTTTATACATTTTAGAACTAAATATTATATTAAAATATTAGTATAGGAAACTTTACATGATTTTTAAATACCAAAATAAAGTGACAGACAAATTGACATACTATCAAATGTTGGAATTAAAACTACATAGGTACAACTAGAGTTTTCTAGAAAGCTCTATTCATTTTGTGTGTAAACTTAAAATGTTAGGACATTAAATTAGACGTGTTATTATTAATAAAAATTAATGAAACTCAATATTTGAATTTTTCTATCAAAAATATATATTTTGAAAATGAGTGTAGATTAGGAAAGCGTCAAAAGTGAGGAGATTAGGTACCTAAAGTATACCTACAGTCTGTAGGATGCTTCGTTTAGGCATAAAACGGTCCACGAGGTCGTCAGCAACTAGCAAGGTTATACGGCGCGAGAGTCGACCGACGACGCCATTTCGTCAGTGCGACTCGCCCGAGAACCGCGTGCTCACCCCCAGCACCAGCACCCTCACACCCCTACATCCCCACCCCGAGCCAACCCCATCAAGCAAGCAACCCTCTCAACTCGAACGCGACTACCATTCCGGATTCAGGAACTCAACCATCAATTTCCCGCTTTTTCTCCACAATTCCATTTTTGTATTTATTAGTATTTTCGACCCTTATCTGGTCGAGCCCTTATCGTGTCTGTGTGTACCTTTGACCATATCGCATATAGAGTCGGTTGGCGGCGCGCGCGATTGGTGTAGGCCTAAATACACGGGCGGCGGGTCGACGCGCAAAATTTTCGCAAACATACCACCTTTATATTTCCAATAAGATTCTTATAGGCCTATTTAGAGGAACCTCGTTCTGAACCCTCGGGACCCTGGACTTTGTGATTGATGTGACTTTTCCAGAAAAATTTGAACTTTTTAACATTTTATCCCATGTTTTGTGAAGTGTGAGTGCGTGGACGCGGACTGCGGTGGTTGTGTGCTTGGGAAACTTTTTCTTTTGGATGTTTTTGTGTTTTTCTCCCTGAATTGGTAAGTGACCATTTTGTTTTATCTAAAATAATATATATTTTATATTAAATAATTGTATTTTTGAATTTATAGACACTTTTTCTTTTCATTTCTATTTTGGAGTTCAGGTTGAAAATGAAGTGGTAGAGCCCTAAAAACTAAGTGTTATGTAAGAAAATATTAAAATATACTTTATTTATAATATAATTAATAATAATGTATAATATTTAAATATACATTTAAAGTAAAAAATTGAAAAATCTTGTCGCGAAATGTCTTTGACGTGTCTAGATCTATATTGATAGAGTTAGACATGTTTATATTTTATTTACAAAATTATATGATTTTTGAGTATATTTTAACAAAATACCTATATTATTATATTTCAACGTCTTGGAAATTATTATTATGAAATATTAAAAAAAATAAGATATAGTATATGAAGTATATGAGCACAAAGATCTCATAAACATAACCAGTAAATATATTTAATCCCCTCAATATAAATAATACGAAACAGTCAAGCGTGAATCGATTTTGAAATGTAGATAATATATCCGTTATTTATACCTAAGAATGAACAGACTTACTGAGTAATTTAATTTCTGTTTGTCTCTACAACTAAATTTAAAGTCTAAAATAGCTATTTTATTCCAAAACCCAACTTCTCTAGAGTCTAAGGTAAGAAGAAAGAAAGAACGAAGAAAATATCAAAACCTCACTCCTTTTTTTGTCATCGCTTATTCTTGAAAATGGTTGATCCATAATCTTTGAAACCCCTCCTCTTGCTACTGTGTTTTGGGAAAGTATTTGATATATATATAATAAAGCGTACTGCTTGCCCCCACAAAAAAAAAAACTTAAGTATTTCCAATTCAAAATCACAAATATTAAAAATTATAAAAGAAATACTTTTATTAAATGTAATATGTATTTGAGAACCGAGAAAGAAACATCAGCGGAATTTGAAAGTCTTCAATTTCTTGAAGAGTAGTAGGAGTTCCTGACTCCTAATTAGCTCGCCATTTTATGTCTTTTTTTTGAAATCCAAGAAGGTTCCTTTAAAAAAATTTAAATATGAGGACAATCCTCAATCTAAAAATCTCTACAAAATGTGTCTTACTAAGAGAGAGAGAGAGAGACTGAGAGAACGAAATCCAGAAGAAGACTTAACGACGACTTAACTTATCGAAATGAATAAAATAAGTAGAAATGTCTTTAAATTCCAATTAAAATATATATTGTATTTTTTTTACTATTTTATATAAAATTTAGGAGACGTTATATTTGAAAATTGAAATATAAGAGGTTTTGTATAGCATTCAAATATATTTTAAACTTCATGAGCTAGGGGATCTTTTCCCAAAGTGTCTCTGATATGCACTCTTCCCATTCGCATCCCGTTTATGTTATGGTTCTGGTGAACTCTGAGCTCACACTTAGGGTCCACTGAAACCGTAGCATTCTTCTCTTCGTTTCCCTTCCTCCCTTTT
>JAOPUB010000007.1:224034-234073 GCA_027564055.1 Neptis clinioides
AATTTATACTTTTTCAAGTTTTTTTTGTTTTCTCTACATACAAACCTTCCCTGGACTTCCACGAATAATTCAAGATTCGGTCGGTAAAGACGCTGTTGAGTTATAACATTACATCGAAAAGTGGCATTGATTTTTATATACCTACATAGATATAGGAATTTGGCTTCTAGACCCAATACAATGCTCAAAAAAAGATAAAAAAACATCGCAACATAGTAAATCCATATTTTAGACAGATCATTCATTAACAGCTCTATAAAAGGGTCACCAGCGCAAACTGAGCTCGTATGATGAATTTTAGCGCCTTGAGACTCACTCCGCATTGTTGCCGGTTAATTGACCAGACTCTTAACTGCGAAGTCAACACTAAACACCAAGTTTATTAGAACCTATCCGAGACACTCGTAAAACACTATTTATGACGTTTTCAGCGGAGTATGTTCAAGCCCTAATTGGGACGTTTATACTACATTGGAAATTGTAAAAATTCCTCAAGTAATTGTAAAGTTTATTACTATTCTTGAGATAGATAATGACTATATACGCCTATGAAGTTTAATTAACTAGTATTTGTCTGTGACTTTGTTCGTAATATCGTCCGAGTTGGGTTCTAAGTGGTTATTAGCTCCGTGCCTAAAATATAATCATATATTTTTTTAAAGAATACTAGCAGTTTGGATTACAAAGTATAAATTTTTATAACCCCTCTAAGTAAGCTGGAATGATTGTGTGGAGTGGGTCATGCCAGTAGTCCAGTGACTAGTACTTGCAGCTGTGACCAATCTGTCGAAATTCGCCTGAACCACTGAGCTACTGAGAGGCTTCAATATTTATGATTATCATTTTTATTATTTTGATATCGGTTGTAGTTATTAGTCAGTCCTTTAAAGTGAAAATAGACACACATATTTTATGTGTCTTGTGTAGTGGAATAATATAAATTGAAATATTTTACTTATTAAAAAAAAACATAAGTTAAGCCATGGAAATTGATTTTAAGTGAAAGGAAATTGGGCAAACAAGGAAAAGAGCAATGCCCTTGTTAAAGACTTGGGCTGTGAAAGCAAACATTGTTTACAAGTTTGGAAAATTATGATTTGCTTTTGCTTAAATCTTATTTACACAAAAAATGTATATTTGCTTCGGGTCACCGCCTGTATGTCTCTGAGTTATATTTTAATGAGATCTTCTCCACCGATGGACGTCTACTGCTGGACAATAGCATCTCCAAATTATTCTACACTCAGTGGTTAAAATCATTATAATATATTCGCTAGAAGCTTGATTATTTTGTTTTTATACTTTCCTTTATTCTTCTGGTGTTCATTAAATGCCTAAGATTTTTCTGCCTCTATTTCGATCCTTCCACCTTATTTTAATTACAAATTGGAGGAGAAGGAAAAATGGCTATCGTATTATTTTGATTACATACTAGCCAATCCACACGACTTCATTCGCGTGATTCTCCGCTCCTATGGGTCGCAGCGTGATGTAAAATAACCTAAACTTCTAAAGCCTTCCTCGATAAATGGACTATGCAACACAAAAATAATAGATTGATTCGAACCAGTAGTTCCAGAGATAAGCTTGTTCAAACAAACAAACTCTTCAGCTTTATAATATTAATATATATAGATACATATGGCAATCCTACACCAATTAGGTTACTCAATAATTGTATAGCTTTCCATAAATAATAGAATTCAAAAATCAAAAATGGAGGGATTCAGTCCTTTAGTAGATATTTGAGAGGCATAAAATGCCCATCTAATATAATTCACACACAACATAGACTATGTTACTCATTCTATCGATGAAGAATTAATCAAAATCGATTTAGTTCTTTTAATAAAATTGCTACTTTGTGACACTTAAATGGCCATATCTATTTATTAATAATAAATATGGTTGTCGGAAAAATATGGCAACATTACATAGAATCTTTCCTCTTTATATAATAGTGTGGATGAAAAGCAAACAATGTTGGAAGAGTAACCTGACGCTGAAGACGCATAAATGAGATCGGTAGCCTTGTTTGATATTTCTTATTCACCGCAAAGCAGCTTTTTAATCGAAAACGTGGATAGAGAGAGGGTATTTTCCTTTATAAACTAGCTCAAGCTGAAATTGAGTAGCGGATTTTAATTTCCTACTACTTACCTTATATTTTTTTTGCTGCCTGTTGCTACTAATTTAATTATTAACAGGTCGACTCTCTCTCTTCGCTGAGGTGAATTCAATTCGTGCAGATCCCCGTAGAGTGTCAATGATTTACAGTGGACATTGATCTACTCACACTTCTATTACAGTAGCTCTTAAAAGGTTTATCTTAATAAAATTTTCTTTAAGCAATTTATTTCCTTATACGTTGAGGTTTTGTAATTAAAAAATATCACTAAGCATTTGTTTAAACGCAGAAAAAGGAAAAAGACTTTTGTTTTAAACACGTGAGATGATTAGTCTACTTAACATCCAACACCTAAAGACTTAAATCTTTAAAAATTTTTTACAAAAATGACTAGCAATTTACAAACTACTAGTATTCTTGTTCTCCCCTCCAAATAAGCTGGAATGTTTGTGTTAGGAGACGGGCCACGTCACCATTCCAGTGACTGAGATTTGAACTCACAACTTATCGATTGTGTTCTTGTCCAAGGCCTGAACCACTGAGCTACTGACGCTTGAAAAATAAACTTACTCTTAAAGTTACTCTTATAAAATCGATTTAGTTTTTAGCGCATGTGATAAAATAAAATGTAATTTAATACAAAACTGTACAAAACCATTAAGAAGTATTGATATCAACCTTAAAACAAACCACCTGATAAAACTTATTTTTCAAAAAACTGCAAAACACGTCTTCCATCAATTCTGTATAAGGAATTTTTCTCCAAATCTCTACGATCTGTGGTTAAGGCTATGCATTGATAAATCAGTCAGTCAGTAATTAAGTCTTTTTAAAAAAACCAGGAATATTATTTTTTTGGCAAACAGAAATTATTCTTATCATCTAACAAGAACTAGACAACCTTGTTAATATCAGTAACTAATAATGTTGTCGGATTAGATTATTATAACAATAGTTACTGGTGTGTAATGTTCTGAGGTCAATATTGGCAATTACTGTGCCACACTGGACGACTTAATTAGTTCAAGTGAAGCTGCCTGCGTTGCTGTTTATTATATCTTTTCGTCTATATTTACAGATAACATGAGAAATAAATAAGCGACGAATACATATTTTTTATAAGATATTTCTATTAAAAGCAAATACTTATATTGATAAATATTGATTTTTCTTAAAAAAATTTTGAACATCTATCAATTGCAATGTTTGCTTGTATTTCTCACGTTTACATACTGTTATTTAAGGATAAACAAAAAAAAAACGAACTATTCTCAAAAAACTGCTCGTCTGTGATAACAGTGTCTTTAAAGGTAGTAAAGTATTTAACACGTCGATTAATTAATTCATCATCATTATCATCACAACCCTTCGATGGCCCACTGAGAAGCCGGGTCTCCTCCACAGAATGGGGAGAGGGTTAAGGCCATAGTCCACCACGCCTTTAAATTATGCCAAAATCTCAGTGGGTCCTTAGGATATACGCCGAAGGGAACTCTTCGTCCGCATGTTTATAGGTTGATGCTATCTCATAATTGTGACAATATTTGGTTTAGGCTTTTAAGGAGCCAAGGTAAATTGTGGGGACTTGATGGGATGGAGTTTAGTACAAATCAGCTATCTGATGAAAGTAATTTGGGTTAAATTGAACGAGGCTGTTTAAAGATATTCTCGTATGTCTGGAAAGGAGATAGATTTTCTGAAATTGGTGAAGTTCATAATTTGCATACTGAAAAGTTTAATAATTTTATTTATTATTAATTATTACAGATATGTCCAATTTTTTCCGCAGATTAACTCGTGATCACTATCAAGTTTTGATTGCTTCATTTTTGAAAGGGGAATTAAGGTAGCGGTAACTCCTAATGAGGAGAGGTTTAAGGCCAGTGCGGGTTGGCAGACTCCACACACTGACAGAGGACTATATGGAACACTCAGGAGTACAGGTTTTCTCACGATATTTACCTTCACCGTTATACCAAGTGTTAGTGATATTCAGGAAATTCGTCGATATGTGCCTGTGTGGATGATCAAACTCGGACTTTCCGAATGAGAATCAACGTCATAACCTCTAAGCTATTACTCCTGTAATATAAATAGGAATTAAATAAAACTATCAAATGTTGGGTGGGTTCCTATGAGAACGACAAACCTCACAACCTCACCTCACTTTCAATTGCAGATGTTCATGGTGAACAGCTAATCTCGTATACCACTTTTACGTCAAACATTCTTTAAAAAAATATTAAGTCAATTTGTTAACCATTTATTATGAAAATTCATGGAATTAAAGAAAAGGCATTCAGCCAGGGATCGTTGAAATGGCAAACGGTGAAAAGTACAAGTTCAGATTAACAATCGGGCCGGGCAAGAGGTTATTAGAGGCAAAGGGCAACCTTACAGCTTTATGTCTCACTAGAAGAGGCATCCATTTTTGACATTATTATTTTTGTATATTTTAATTTACGTATATTAAAATTATACTTACTAATATTTTAATGTGAAAGTTTTGATATTTGGATGTTTAAATGTCTGAAAAAAACTACAATTCGTAAAAACGATGGGACCGTTGGAGAGAATTGGAGGAAACCTTTGCTGAGTAATGGATCATATAGGTTCAGAGGGACTATTGGAGAGAATTAGAGGAGGAGACCTTTGCTGAGTAATGGGATCATATAGGTTCAGAAGGACTATTGGAGAGAATTAGAAAAGACCTTTGCTGAGGAGTAGGATCATATAGGTTCACAGGGACTATTGGAGAGAATTAGAGGAGACCTTTGCTGAGTAGTAGGGTCATATAGGTTCAGATGGACCGTTGGAGAGAATTGGTGGATACCTTTGCTAAGACGTTGGATTATATAGGTTCAGAGGGGACGTTGAAGAGAATTGGACGAGACCTTCGCTGAGTAGTTGGATCATTTAGCTTCAGAGGGACCGTTGGAGAAAATTGGTATCCCTCCTCTGCTCAGCAGTGGAATCATATGGTTAAGTAAAAGACATGTCTGGATATTTGTTTGTTTGTTACATAATACTCAATCCAAAGAAAACGGCTAAACGGATTTCGATGAAATTTGACGTAAAGATACTTTGTTATAAGATTATTACATAGACTATCACTTAGACTAGTGAATTATACTTTCGTGTGATTGATAGCTTTATTTCTTCGTCACTGTAATGGGCGCCTTAGAATTACCTACCTAATATACATTTTTTTATTTTATTTTAATTTAAAGCAGGTTTAGTCTTAATTGTTAATGCCTTCTTTTTGTAAATCTGAATAAAAAAAATTTGGTCTAGAACATTATTAATAGTTTTGTGAGTAGGTAAAATATTTTCCTTTCACTTCCAGGATCCTTACATCTCCATTCAAGTACTGGTCACTATAAATCGCCCTATGAGAAGTAGTGATTTAATCGGAAACCTCAGGGTCCCTCAGGAAACCTATTAAATCGTATGGTCAGGGGGTAATTAATTCGGCGGTAACGTTCCAAGTGAGATTAATGGCGGACTCAGAAATTGACCTCTTCCAATGTCCATTGTAACATGTTCATTGTTTTGTTTTGTTATTTCATTACATTAGAATAAATTGTAACACTTCAGTTCACCTAAATATTTATGGTAGTGTACCATTATGGTCGAAAGCTCGTAAGCTCACATTCAGGCACTCTCATATGAACGATTTAGAATATACGAAAATGAGACGCAATGGAAGCGAACATTTTATGGTAATATGTTGTTTGTAGAGGAAATTGTTTCCCATGAAAGTACCAAGTAGGAACCAACAGTAGTTTGTGACTATTTTTTTATTGGTCTTCTAGGTAAACCTTACATCATCAAAAGTCACAGTAAAATTGTAGTATAAATTAGACAAATTAGATGACACTGCCTGTTTCTAAAACTTAGAAACGTTTTATCTCAATCCGTAATCCAAAAGCCACATCCATTGAATACAGACTACAAAAACAAAACATTCCCTCCCATGCATCCCTTAACCAGAGCATGTTTAAACAGGATCCCATCCCAAAATCACATCTTAATATGTGTTTAATGTATTAATGAGTTAAGGGACCGCAGTTAACTTCTGTTATTCGAAAACTTCAGCTATAATTGCAGTTTAGATTATCTTTCATATTACATGGGGGTAGTTTGATCAAGTGAAAATTTGGAGTGTTTACAGATATGTCGATATTCGCGTTAGATACTCCCTAATTATCCTAATTATCCGCATTAGATACAGGACATTTGTTCCGAAGACAGACTGTGACTGGACGTATTTTCCTAATTATCCGCTTTAGACAGAGGACATTTGTTTTTGAAGAAAGACTTAAATTGGCCATATTTACCTAACTATCCACGTTAGATACAGGACATTTGTTCTTGAAGAAAGCCTTTGATTGGTAATATTTACCTCATTATTCGCGTTAGATACAGTACCTTTGTTTTTGACGAAAGACTTTGATTGGCCATATATACCTAATTATCCGCGATAGATACAGGACCTTCGTTTTTGAAAACAGACTTTGATTGGTCATATTTTCTTAATTATACGCCTTAGATTCAGGACCTTTGTTTTTGAAGACAGACTTTGATTGGCCATATATACCTAATTATCCGCGTTAGATACAGGAGCTTCGTTTTTGAAGACAGACTTTATTTAGCCATATTTTCTTAATTATACGCCTTAGATTCAGGACCGTTGATTTTGAAGACAGACTATGATTGGCCATATTTTCTTAATTATCAGCTTTAGAAAACGGATATTTGTTTTCGAAGGAAGAATTTGACTAGACATATTTTCCTAATTATCCACTTTAGATTCAGGACCTTTGTTTTCGAGGAAATACTTTGATTGGCTATATTTTTCTAATGATCTTTGCTACCTATAAACCACTAGCCGACCTGCCCTGATATAAAAATATTTAAGTTACAACCCTTAATATATTTTATGATTATCCCGCAGGAACTATAATTTTTTTGGGGATAAAAAGTAGCCTACATGTTAACAAATGTCTATGTGCTAAATTTTATTGAAATCCGTGTAGCTGGTTTTGAATGATTGAGTAACAAACATCTAAACACACAAACTTTCACATTTATAATATTAACAAGATGTCGAACGTCGGTTCAATATCTTCCTTATTGAGGTTCATATAACTTCCTATTGTAAACTCTTCTATTTTTTCTTAATAAAATGTAGCCTATGTTCTATCCTCAGCTCTAGTCTATATCTGTGCTAAGTTTCATTAAAATTAATGCAGTAGTTTAAGCGTGAAAGCCTAACAGATAGAAGCGCAGAGTTATCCTCACATTTATATTACTAGTTGGGATTGTTAAGTAAAAATATAATTTTTAAAATATTCCTTACAATGTAGATATTATCAACAAATGTACGACAGTACAGTTTTATTATTCGGTCAGTTGCATCCTCAGGCAATATTTCAATAAGCGTGTGGACATCCGTCACGTACTTCACGATCTTGGTGGTCATTACCATAGCCCAACAAATATTTATAGATGTGCTTGCGTCTTGTCTAGCTCTTGTAAGTTTTATAAAATAGTACACACCAAATATATCTTTTTTACATAAGATATATTTATAAATATGTACTTATTTTGTTCATCAAATATTACATTAGGTTTGTGACTCAAATGCATGTCTACATGATCTCTCTCTCTCTCTCGTCATCCACTGTCCGAGCCCACCGCGTAAAATTTATGTAGTTAAACTTATCATATAATTTGACATTTTACAAATTTTCGTAAGAAAAAAAATTACGTGTATATATGTCGAGGACTCACTCTTACGTGAAGTACTCACTGTTATCGGAGATATTGCATGGAGCGTGGAAAAGTGTACAATTGATGCGGTCAAACTGACCGGATGCGCGAACAAAGCGTCTGCGTAAGACGGCGTGAATAGGTGACATAACTTTTTTATACTTTAATGCAATGATGGCATATCTATGATTTCACCCCTGCCCTCCCAAAACCCTCACGTCAATGTTTTTTTATTAATCATATGTAATTTAATTTTGATAAATGTGTTATTATTTACTCGTTTAAAAACAAACACGCCTTTCTGTATATCAAAGCTAGATTTCATGACACTATATATTTAACTTAAATATCCACACTTATATACATACACACATTAAGTATTTAGGTGATAACTTTGGTTTCATATTTTTTTCTTTTAAATTAAACCTTTTTTTTCTTATATAACATAAACTTAAGAAACCCAGGAAGAAGAAGAATATCTAGGCTAAAAAATCTGCGCCTATGATATAAAAAGAGCACACATTCCCTATTTAGAGCTGCCGTGTCGAGGATTCTATTTTGCCATGATGAAATGCCATGATTGCCATGATGGTAGCAAACCTTTAATATCCTATGATAAAATTAAGTAGCAAAAACCCAAATTGAGTATATGACTATTGAGAAAAAAAGATTAGAAGAGTTAGAAATAGGGAATTAAATGAACTTTAATAAGGAAGACCTTGATCCGACGTCTGACATCTTGTTAATAGTATAAATGTGAAAGTTTGTATGTTTAGATGTTTGTTACTCAGTAATTCAAAATTAACTAAATGAATTTCAATGACATTTGGTACGCAGATACTTTGTAACTTGGATTAATATATAGGCTACATTTTATCCCGGAAAAATATCAGTTTCCTGCGGGATAATCATTAAATTATAATTTCTAATATAGATAGTTGCGAATTTTGTAAATTGTACATCGTAAATTATAGAATTAAATAATTTTTACTTAATTTTTGAAAATGTCATGTCTAGGAGGTATGTCTACTCTTTGTACAATAGCGCCTAGGCGGTAACGTTTGATGGAAACCGGCGCGTGCGCACGGAAACCTATTACTCGCTAGCTTAATATTACAATTTCGAATGCGTTTTGGAAACGTGTACAAAATTCTATCTACTATGAATATATAATAATTAGAATAATATATAAGGAAATACAAAATTTCACTCAGTAATAGTTAGCTGAAAAATTAGATAATAATTCTTAGAACTTTAGCACACTTTTCTAAAAAAAACATGTTTGTATTAAATTCTTTTAAATTTACTCATAACTTTTACAATTTTTTAAAATATATTATTCTAATATTTTTTAAAGAAAGAAACGCAATTAACCGAAGAATGACTGGTACTAAATAATAGACTGCTACAAGATATTTCTTATCAGATAACGAGGTGTTCAAAGAAAAAAAAACAAAACAAATATTTTTTTATTCATCGTTATTTATGTGTACAAAAATTTTCAGTTACAGCTTTTGTTGTATCATCCTATTATTACATAACATGGGAATGGGATAAAAAGTATCCTATATGCTAATTTATCTTCTTATGTATTCATATATAAAATTTCATTTGAATCTATTCAGCCGTTTTGACGTGATGTATACACAAACATTTGACTATGCAAGTCAAAAATTACTGAATAAATTTTCATGTGGTTTTCATTAATAGATAGAATGATTTATGGGGAAGGTTTATATGTATAGCTTGTTATTAATATGATGATAATGTATATTATCTATATAATATTATAAAGCCGAAGAGTTTGTTTGTTTATTTGAACGCGGTAATCTCAGGAACTACTGGTTCGAATTAAAAACATCTTTTTGTGTTGGATAGTCCATTTATCGAGCGGATTAACAGGAGCGGAGTATCAAGCGGATAAAGCCGCGCGGGTCGGCTAGTAATGTTATAAAGCTGAAGAGTTTGTTTGTTTATTTGAACGCGCCAATCTCGGGAAGTACTAGTTTGAATTGAAAAAATGTTTTTGTCTTGAATAGTCCATTTACTGAGGAAAGCTACAGATTATAAAACATCAGGCTGCAACCCATAGGAGTGGAGTATCACGCAGATGAAGTCACGTGGGTCGGCTAGTAA
>JAOPUB010000007.1:434451-444549 GCA_027564055.1 Neptis clinioides
CAAATTTCATTGAAATCCGTGCAGCCGTTTTCAAGTTATAGAGGAACAAACATCCATACATCCATACATACAAACTTCCACATTTATAATATTATTGGGATATATATAAGTATGTCCTCAAATAAGGACGGATAAAAATCAAAATCTCACCAACACTCAATAAGGTAACACTGTCTTAATGCCGTCTCCTTTACTTTGGGTCACGTGATTTATTAATTTTAATAATTTGATTACATGTTCGGTTAATGGGTCACAAATTCCAGGTGCTGCCCGTTTCGCTTGTAACTGTATAATTACAGATATATGTCCACAAATGAGGACGAATAAAATTATAACATCAGTTCTAATTTCAAATGAAATAGTAAAAAAGTGAGTAGTGCTGTCCCACCTACTATATAGTTCGCGTGATCTGTTAACTCTAATTCTGTTTAGTTCATTTGTGTTCCGTTCGATTAGTTACGAACAGTTCTTAGTAACTGAACTCAAATATGTCCTCAGATAAGGACGATTAAATATCAAAATCTAAGCACACACAAAAAGATCACGCTGTCCTTTTGTAAAGTATTCACTCTACAAAATTTACAAAATATCGGGCGTGGTTGTATCGTGGTATCAGCCTGAAATTTGGGAGGAAGGGAGGAACGCGCCTGATGGATATGTGATAAAGTGAGTAGAGTAGAGTACTTAGTTTAGTTCGTTTATGTTCGGTTCGGTTAGTAGGTCTCAAGCCTACTCTTCAACTTTCTGTCCTAGGTCCATAATGCTGTGTTTTAATCTATATTATTAGAATTTGAATAACTCATACAAGATACTATTAATAATCTACTATAGCAACAATACCAAATAATTATTTTTTGACACTTCATTTAAAAAACCATATGCATTGTGCAATACATTCGTCCTCATCACTCCACACAATCGTTGACAGCAGGAAACGACAATAAAAGCGCGGGGGACAGAAATCATAAACAATATTTATATTTTTTATTTATATTATAATTTGAATCAAAGGTGTGCGTTGCTGAGGCCTGCGTGACATAAAGGAAGAAAAAAAATGGAATCCGTCACAATGCCTTCGATAATTCAAATTGGGATGAAAAAAGTTTGTCGCCGTCACCATTCAAATTAGATGTGATAATTAGGGTTCCGCGGGGGAATACAATTTTAAATGCAATCAAATATCATGACTTCATTACTTTTTAAGAACTAAACAATTTCCGAGACCGGACAATCTTGATTGAAAAGATATAGTTCGTTCGTTTAGTTACAAATAATTCTAGGAATGCATATAATAAATTAGGAATACATTTTTTTTGAGTTCCACGCGTTTGAGTCACAACAGCTGAAATGAATAATCAATCTCTATCTAAAATTTTTGTATTTCATATCTAGAATAGACTTTAAATTAGAATTATCTAGAATATCTGTTATCATTTGAGATTGCTTATCAATATTGTGGATCAATTTCAATCCGAAATTCAAATTACGGATTAAACATGGATTCTAAATTCGAATTTGTATCTACAAAATTCCAATTTGAAATCTGTTTTCCATTCGTTATTCAAAGAATTTGGATTCAGGTTGGAAATAAATTCCAAATTTGAATTGTTTATCCACAAATTTGAATTTGAATTTGGTATATTTTCTATTCACACTCCATAGATTTTTAATTGAGATTGATTATTAATTTCGAGATAAATCAACTCTAGGTAATCAATAGATTTTTTCATCGATCGAATGAAGTCCAACCAATAAAGAACTTCACTCATTAGATTTTGCTTGAAGAGCTACATAGATAATTCATTCAATAGTTCTTAGAATAGTTCTCACATGCACATGACACTTCTCCGAATAGAACTAAAAGTAAAGAAATAGATCACTCGTTAATAGTTCTCGAGATTAATTCGGTCATAATGGATCTAGTGAATAGAATATCATGAGCTTGATTTGTATTCGATTCACTGGTTTGAAATCGACTCTAACTTATCGATTACTTAAACACGTATTTGAATAAGTGTTACATTATTCTTTTGTGATAATATTCGATGTCTGACGCCCACGCTCACGCCGTCGCGCCGCACCGCGCCGCACCGCGCGCTCTATTGTCTCTCGAGTTATTGGCTCATTAGGAATATGTTTTGTTATCATTTAAATATTTTACCACGTTTCCATAAAAGGTAATTTAAAAAAAATCGAAATAACGAATAAGTAGCTAACGTATACAAATACTATTTTTTTTTCTCTAGATGATGGATAGGATCCTACACAACATAAAACTGTTATTCCTTTAACGGCCAAAATTAATAATCGATCTCAATCTGAAATCTTTAGATCAAATTCAAATTTGTATCTCGAAACTTTAAATCTGAATTCGAAATTTCAATTATTTATTAATCCGCAATCCATAGTTTTTAATCAATTTGATTGACTGGAAGAGATTCCTATTTGAAATATCGTCATTGTATTTGTTTTAATTTATTTTTAATTTTGTTTATTATTTATCTGTATTTTTATGAATAACTACACAACAACACCGATCCGCGCGACTTTTTCCGCGTGATACTCCAATCCTATGGGTCGATACAAAAATAATTTTTCAATTCAATCCAGTAGTTCCTGAGATTAGCGTTGTAATATTAGTATAGATAAAGAGCTATTAAAAAAAATTACTTACTTTGATGAAGTTTTTATAAGTAGGTAGAGAACTAATATGACAAAAATATTATCTGTATGCTAAACAAAACTGTGAATAACATTGATCAACAAATATATAAAAAAAATTGATTTGTCCATTTGATTGTTTTTAAATACAGTGAAGGAAATTGTACGAGTGCGAGTGAATGATCTATTTGTTTTGGGTGTGTGCCAATGCGTCCCCAGTTGAGGTCACTCGGTCATTCAACGTTCGAGCTACTTTGAACATCACTATCAATTCACATCACTATTGACTTCAGTATATTAGTTCCTAAATATAATAAAGACATAGATCAGGTTTGGGGATGATAATTTATATCTCTAAATTTATCATACAAAGTTCAAGTGTTCCTAAAACTTTAAATATCTAATAATTAATAAGGGATCTTTTTGATGATAATTATCATTAATTATATATTGGGTGATGATCGGTATGAATTGATAAATATTATAAAGAATATGCATTCCATAATCACACTTAATAATCTGGATTATGAAATAGGTAGGATATATATTATCATTAAAAAATCTATTGCATCAATTATCAAATACGTAAGATATTTATTATTTATTTACATTAGTATCATATATAAATTATCAAATAATCTACCATACATATAATTATGTATGGCACATTACATACGTATATGTAAAAAAAATAATGTTTCTATGGGTCAGAAGATAATAATTATCATAAAACTTTAATGATTATTTTAATTAAATTAATGGGTTACTAAAAGATTTATTGAGTGAGACGATAAATGAGTAATGGCCGAAATTAATAATCAATATCAATCTAAAATCTATCGATTACTGATATATATGTGTTCATTCGCGATATGCTTCGCTCCTATGGGTCGTAGCGTGATGTTACATAGCCATAGTCTTCATGGATAAATGGACTATCCAACACAAAAATAATAAACTCTTCAGCTTTGTAGATGAGAATTTTCAAGACAGAAACTTGAATTTTGAATCTATTTTCAATCTATAATCCATAGATATCGAATTAATATTGATTAATCTGTAAGAAAGTCGGTTTCGATTTGTGGCTCAAGCATTCGTGAGTTCGATAACTAATGGATACTCAGAAGACGTCGCATACACTAACTAGTATGTAAAGCATCTGACGTGAATAAAACGACACCAATTATTCATCGATTCATTGAAATAAATCTTAAAGAAGTAAAGAATAGTCGGAACAATCGATGGAAGGATCCAGATCGAGGGAGGTCTCGGAAGGATCAACATTAGCATATATAATGTGCATCTGTCCCACGTGGGCGAGGGTATTGTTCAAATATTCGCTTTTTTGTATCTCCGTAACGCGTAGCACGGTAGGACAACACACAGACAATCAGATACATATTTTTTTGTAATTTGGTTTTGCTCGGATGAATTCCTTGAGGATTATTTACGACGAATTTTCATGCAAACTTCCATCCTGTTTTTCAACCTATGCAAGCCTTGCTTTGAGATGTAAGACATATATGTCATATTCCATACTCTAATCTATTTCTATTCCAAATTTCATTAAAATCGGTCAAGCAGTTTTTTAGTTGAAATGATTTATATTTTAATGGAGTGTTCCTGTGGACTACTCTCTGTTCTCGGTAATAATCGATCTCTATTCGAAATCTATGGATTATGGATTGAAAATTAATTCACATGTGTCAATTCGTTATTCGGAATTTGAATTTGGATTCTATTTTCACGTGTGCACGAGTATCGAGGATTTCGAAGTGTCAATTAACTAACGTAAAACGCCATCTATTAGAATTATTTTGAAACTAATTAAAAAATTGAAGGCGGGATAAGAATTATCAACTCTCAAACTTTATCCTCTAGTCAGTATTTAGAGGGTTAATCGCAAATGAGTTAGTGTAGGTAAATGTTGCCATACCTAAATTAAATCAACGTCACATTATCTGTTCTTAATGGTCTTCTTTTATTAAATATCTAAAGGAAGCTTAACTTTTTTTAATTAAAAAAAAATTATACCGGTTTTTATTCATGATGGCAACATTGTTTTTTAAATTGCAATAATTTTTTAGTAATTCATTCCGAATATTAATACAACAAATGAATAAATTCCAATATTTAAAGATGTCACATCCCCTAGATACATTTGAAATAAATCGTTCAGCCCCCAACCCCAAACCCCAAACCTCCAGCTTCCGAGGCAATATTAAAAAAACGTCAAGAACGAAACCGTAACATTACCGGTAATCATACTTTATGAGTTCCCGCCAAAATAGACAATATGGCCGCCAGTTACGACTTTGATACTTGTCAACTTTAAATGTTTATTGCTTATTGATAATTTTTATTATTTATTCGCGTGATGCTCTACTCCTATGAGTCGTAACGTATGTTATATAGCCTTAATTGATAAATGGACTAACTAAAACAAAAATATTGTTTTAATTCGAACTATTCCCCCTCCCCATCCACAGATGAGACAGCAAAGGGCCATCTAAGGGTTGTGATGACGATGATGATGAACTTATAGTAGTGCTGCCATATTATAAAATTAATATAAATAATCTATACTTATATAATAATATTATAAAGCTGAAGAGTTTGTTTATTTGTTTGAACGCGATAATCTTAAGAACTACTGGTTCGAATTGAAACAAAAACGCTACGACTCATAGGAGCGGAGCATCACGCGAATGACGCCTATAAAAGTATAGACTAATGACGTCATAGAATCTTCTTAGACTTTTTAGACTGCGTTTCCATTGCGTTTTTTGAATGAAAATATTAAGCTTACAAAATAAAATTCAAAAAAAAGAAATAAAGAAATAATAGCTTAATTTACCTAGTATTAGTTATCTGATGGAAACGCAACCTTATACCATATAATAAATAAGTAGTGTTAATTCAAGGATTTGTTAGAAGTCATATCCAAGCCGATGACGTCACAGTGTATTAAATCTTTTATTAGTTCTCGGCGTCGGCGTCGGCGTCGGTCCGTTCAGAATACTTGGAGTTTAGTTCGCGCATTAATTTATTTTTAAATTACAATTTGGATGTTATATTTAGTTTACGAGCTTCGGAATCATTTTTTAAACACTATTGTAACTCTTTTGCGTTTAATTGCTTGCTTTTCAAATAGACTTTTTTTTAATGGCAACACAGTGAATTAGTAGTGAAGTCTAATTCCAATATTATAAGACTTCATTCGCGTGATTCTCCTCTCCTATGGTTCGTAGCGTGATGTTTTATAGCCTATAGAAAAAAAGAATTTTTCAAATCTAATCAGTAGTTCCTGAGATTAGCGCGTTCAAACAAACAGTCAAAAAAACAAACTCTTCAGCTTTATAATATTAAGTATAGATGATGATAGGTCGTGAGTTTAAATCCTAATCACTAAACTACTAGCGAGTCCCTTTCCTAACACAAGGATTCCAGGTTATTTGGAGGGGAGAATAAGTAATGTTAAATAAAAATTTAAAAAAGCGTAAAAAAACGTTTAATTGCTTACTTTTTAAATAGAATTTTTTTAATGGCAACACACTATGTTACTCATCTTAACTCTTACCAGTGAATTAGTGAAGTCTAACTCCAATATTGTAAGGATATGTTTCCACCAGAGAAGCTCAGTAGCTTATTGTTTCAGGCGTTGGACTCACGATCTCAATTATCATAGACAAGCCGGCCCTCGCGACTTCATTCACGTGATGCTCCAATCCTATGGGTCGCAGCGTGATGCTATATAGTTTATAGCCTTCCTCGATAAACGGGCTATCTAACACAAAAATAATTTTTCAAATTGAACTAGTAGTTCCTGAGATTAGCGCGTTCAAACAAAAAAACTCTTCAGCTTTATAATATTAGGTATAGATGATAGGTCGTGAGTTTAAATCCCAATCACTGAACTACTGGCGTGTCCCACTCCTAACACAAGGATTCCAGGTTATTTGGAGGGGAGAATAAGTAATATTAAACAAAAAGAGATTCCCTTCACATAAAAAGCTTCGCTTAGAGTGCGTCATATAAAGCGCAAAAAAAACGTGTAATTGAAGTCTAACTCTAATATTATAAGGCTATGTTTCCACCAGAGAAGCTTAGTAGGCCAGTGGTTAAGGCGTTGAACTCTCGATCTTAATCAATAGGTCGTAAGTTTAAATCCCAATTACTGGACTACTAACTACTATTTAGGGAGGAGAAAAAGTAATTTAAAAAAAATTTTAAAAATAGTATACCTTCACATACTCTTCACAGCTGTGCTTATAGTGCGTTAAATTAAGCATAAAATGCAATTCCATACGTCATCACAACAAATCCCTGGTGGTAACGCAGCCTAACACATATAACATGACAACAAACAAATGCAATGTAGTATCTAATTCATACTCGCTTATCATCTATTCGGTCGTTCTTAATTCGAGTCCAGTTTAAATATCGAACGGAAGCGGAAACGGTACTGATTCTAATTTCAAACGAAATATCGCAATGTTGGTATTGATAAAATTTAGTGACGGTTACAACGATGCTATTATATTGAACGGAAATTTGAGATAACTCATAAATGGACTGGTTTGTTTCTTCCATTCTTGGAAGCTATACTAATGTTATAAAGCTGAAGAGTTTGTTTGTTTGAGCACGCTAATCTCAGGAACTGTTAGTTCGAATTGAGAAAATATTCTTATGTTAGATAGTCGATTAATCGAGGAAGGCTTTAGGCTATATAAAATCATGTTAAGACCCATAGGAGCAGAGCATCATGCGAATGAAATCGCGCGGGTCGGCTAGTTATTAATATTCAAAGCTGAAAAGCTTGTATGTTTAAAGGCGCTAATCTCAGAAACTATTCATTCGAATTGAAAAAATATTTTTATGTTAGATAGTCCATTTACCAAGGAAAGCTTTAGGCTATATAAAATCATGTTAAGACCCATAGGAGTGAAGTATCACGTGGATGAAGTCGCACTGGTTGGCACTTTCATACAGCAGCCCGTATCCAAAATATCTTAATTTATTTTTTTGCATTAAAGTTAGTTAATAGATTAGAGAATATTATTTTAATCCATAATCTCAAGATTTCGGATTAAGATTATTTACTAATTACAGCTTCAAAACTGGCTAAAGTGAAGTGTAGCCCAAGTTCAGTAGTTTGTTCTTTACTAAGAGTAAGCATTTAAGTAAGACAAAACTTTTTTGAAAATCGTTTAATAAATAAAGAGAGTGAGTGAGTTTTTTTAAGAGAATGAGAAATTAAATGTTTCATACTTTCATTAATTCTGTAGATAATTTTGGAGAATTTGCAAAAAAAATTGTAGGAGAAGAAGACAACATACTAAAAGAATATATGTAAGCTACCAAAAAAAGTGCTTTAAAAAAAAATGACTGACTGACTGACTAAATATCGAAGCCTAATATTAATGTTAGCGGTTGTCATGACATCCAGAGCCAAATCATTATTTAAAATTCCAGTGTATTAAAAAATTTCTTCAAAAAAAACCTGAATCTCTTTCATATCCAAAGGAGGAGAAGGAGGAGGAGGCAAATGCCATTAAAATATAATACAAAAATCTAGGACTATCTAAAGTATTGCTTACATTATCTATGTATAAAAAAAATGCCTGACTGACTGACTCATGTCCTAAATAGTCCGTGCTAGCCGTTGTCATGACAACGAAACCCAAATTTCTATTAAAAATTACAGTGTATTTAAAAGAATTTATTGTACAAAAAACACCTGATTCCCTTTCATATCCCAAGGAGGAAGAGGAGGCAATAACCATTAAAAGCTGGAGGAAGGCCGTTCAGAAAGTTTTCTTTTCAATAACGCCTCTAATATTCAAATGAGGCGAACAATTTAGCGATATATCATCGAAGCTAATCAGATTTTTCCTTCCATTTTGGAAATTTCGTAAATTTCCAGATTAAATTCGAGCCGGTATGTTTTATAGTTACGCATTAAATTTGAATTCGAAATTAAATTCTTTTAAGTGCCCTATAAATTATCACCTAAGTGCCTTAAGGAAATAAAATTGTTTTGGGTTTGGGTGATACTTGCATGGGAACTTGGCTCTTCCTGTTTACAAATATATTTTATTGCTTAGAGGATTTCTCATATTTATCACTTTTGAAATTATATTCGAACACATAGCATTTATATACAATTTCTGAATAGTTAGATCCCTTGATGATGCTGCTGATGGGTCGCAAGCTCCAGGCACTATTCGAAACATAAAAATTAACGTTATGCTTCTAAATTGAAAATTAAAAGAGTGGGATCCCAAAATATTGGTGATGTAAAACATAATATAGAAGCTAAAGAAATTTCAAAAGTTATTATAAATAATTATAAATTCAAATTTAAAGAACAATAATTAAGTAAAAAAAGAGATAAAACAAAATCCCCAATAGCCTCCGATTCTAAATTCAAATCTAAATTAATAACAGACACAAAACTAAACATAGAAGAGACAGATAACGCAATTGGTATAATAAATGATTCGAATATAAAGATCAGTAATGTATTTATAAGAACAGATAAAACAAAACTCCCAATAGCCTCCGATTCTAAATTCAAATTTGAAAGAATACAAGACGCAAAACATAACATAGGATAGACAGATAACGCAATAGTTATAATAAATTTGAATATAAAGAATAATAATTTAGTAACAAAAAAGATAAAACAAAATTCCCAATAGCATGCGATTCTAAATTCAAATCCAAATGATACTAATAGTTATTATAAATAATTTTAAATTCAAATTTGAAAGAATACAAGAGGCTAAACATAACATAGAAGCGACAGATAATGCAATAGCAATAATAAACGATACTAACATAAAAACAATAATGTATTTATAAAAAAAGATAAAACAAAATTCCCAATAGCCTCCGATTCTAAATTCAAATTCAAATAAATAGCAGACGCAAAACATAACATAGAAACGACAGATAACGCAGCAAATAAATGATACTAATATAAAGAACAATAATGTATTTATAAAAACAGATAAAACAAAATTCCCAATAGCCTCCGATTCTAAATTCAAATTTGAAAGATCGGTAATTCAAAAACACAATATAGAGGCAATTGCGGCGCGATCGCGTCACTTGGCGAACTCTCAATACTCCGGAGCGCCATAAAAAATAATTTAAATTGCTCTTACAGTGACTCGCTATCGCAGACATTTGCATACTAAAATAATGCAAAAATCTATGCGCGGAACGCACTCGCCCCGTTTCCTTTGTCACCAGACGACAAGAAAAAAAATATTGCACTATGGTTCGGAATAATCGCTTTAATGTATCGTTATGCTGTTATTTTTATTTTTTTGTTTGCTATAGAACTGGCGTAAATGGATACAGTGATTTTAGGCGCTGTTTATATTAAAGAGGATGCAGTGACTGGGGCTTGTGATCCAGGTGCTGGTT
>JAOPUB010000007.1:471116-482641 GCA_027564055.1 Neptis clinioides
TATTATGATGCAAACAACCAAAATTTCACATTTATACATATAATATAGAATTTCGGGTTCTTTTTAATTTGCCGAACGCGAGTACGGCCACGACGCGAAACTAATAAAACTCATACTTCCTACGAATTGATATTTACGTATATACTACGTCTGGCTTCAATCTTTTACGATCGTCAACAGTTACATATTAAATGTTCGATGTTTATCAACATTTCTTTCTTATGCAGGTTTTAGTGGGGCAATAAATTATTTATCTTCAAAGAGTTGCTTATTTTCGAACTTTTGTTTCTCTTGCGCCGTAATTCTCGGTTTTACAACTGACATCACTAGCTGCTAGCATCATAACTTAACTGTACAAAGCACTCCCCAGGAACCATTCTTGCTATCTTTGAGATTGTGTAGTATTAAAATTGGCCTATAAATCTAAGATAATAGAGATAAGAGTTTCGTCGAAGATGCGGAGTCGATTAAGGTATTCTAATGATATCACATTGTAAACTTTAGTCACGCTGTTAGTCAGTAGTTTACATAACTGAGTCAAACTGAAAAATCTTATGCCGTGACACATCGTTTCGAAACAACGTATTGCCATTTGATATCTGTGTAAACAATAATAAAACTCAGTGTTGCTCTCTCTCTGGCTTTAAAGCCGAATCGTTCCATCTCTTTCCCGACTAATCGTTGTAGATACTGAAATATTTCCCAAATGTTTTCCTTGCGTTAGAGTGTGTCTGGTTTAGTACAATAACATGGTTTATATTTTGGGACGGCTTTTAAATTAGTGATACAGTCTTTAAACTATGATTTTTCCGTTGAAAGATATAGAATAGAAATAATTTCAATATTCTTCTGATCTCTTGTATTGCCATTAAGCATGTCACCGTCGCTTTATCGATGCATAATTTTACGACTTTATCATCTATCACTTTCCAAATTTTACGATGCGTGTGACGTCTATAGAAAAACCTATTGGCTACATGTGATTCTGGCAGAATACCAGAATTATAATTCCGTGCAAAAGAAATACAATTTGTAGCGTCAGTATTAGTCACGCAATGATCCATTGGATATATTTTAATCTAGACCTAGCATCAATCAATATATTAATTTGCTTTCAATATAACGCCCCAACGCGCTGAGCGGCCATTTATTGTGATATCTAATTAATATTGATAGTCTGAATTCATTACTGGATACATAAAACATTATGGATGAATTATCATGAGAAAATGTTTAATATTTGCGCTTGTAACATTCCTTTATGTTCTTTGATAGATGAATTCATATAAAAGTATTTGATTAGTCAGACGTTACGCTTACGAGTAGCTTTAACAAAAAGTATATTAAATAAGACTCGTCTCTACAAATAAGCTGGATAAGTAGAAGTGTCTGGATATAGATTTTTAGTGTTAAGGGATTTTATTTCACTGATTAGTTAACCATCATCATGCATTTTGTAGACAATATCACCTTTTATATCTTCGAAATTGTGTTTTTTTATATTTGGTTCATCTTTCGTTTTTATTTCATCAAGGCTGGTCATACTAATACCAAATCAATCTTCTAACATTGCTTATACTAATGACGATAGTGTTTCATCATTATCATCAATTAAAAAAAATAATTTGTCAAGCTTTGTGTTTATTGTAACAATAACCATAGCTGTACCTTAACCTTAGACTAGCTTCGTGAATTGATTTGCGTTCAGGGTTGCCATGAACAGGCTTTTAAATAAAATAGTAGATATATTCCCTGAAATATTATATTATTGCAGTAATGAAACATATTTTAATACAAACTAAACATTAGTATTCAAGAACTTAAATAGTATAATCATTAAGCGATCGAAACGATCACACATTACCTCTTATTAGAGTATGCACTCCACGGGATAATATCGCTTATGGCAACACTGAACAATCGAAATGATCCTCTAGCACTTGGATAATAAGCACTAATATCCGATATCCCGATTAAACTAATAATATTGTAATTAGTAAGGAATTTCGATTCCATGTGGGTAGTTTTAAAGTTTAGTTTCCATTGATGATTTACGAGTTCGGTTTTCGTTGAGCAACACGTGTAGTGAATATGTCAATTTATTATAAACTTTGTGTACCGTAGACGATGATTTGTGGCTAGGGTTGCCATACTCAATAACAAATAAATTGATTAGAATATGAAAAGCGGGACAAGTGGGAACGAATTTTTGAAAAACATATTACATATAAACATGTAAGAGACACCTTATTTTTTTTTTAAATATAATTATTGTCTTGCTCTATTTTTTTTTTAAATTTGCAGCAATAAAAAAAATTGTTTCTGTTAAAAATAGTTCATAGGGGCTAACTCAAATATAATCTCACCTGGACACCCGTGACTCGCTCATACATAACACTCAGCTTGTGCTCCGACATGTAATACATCTTCACACTCGTTGCGAGGCACACTCTACAGACCTGTGGATTGTAATCCTACAATTTAGATCAGTATGTCCACGTTCACATTTAGATGTAGTTGACTCAAGTCTGGTTTAATCCTTTATGCTCTTAGAGCATCTACCAACAAACACTTTTGCTAAGACTATTACATAATTTTGCTTTTTATAGACGCAAAACTATGTGTGGAACACTAGACTACTTGCCTCCAGAGATGATAAAACGTGAAGTCTATGATGTGGCTGTTGATCAGTGGTGTATTGGGGTGTTACTGTATGAGTTCCTGGTGGGGAAACCTCCTTTTGAAAGTGAGGGTCAAGACAGAACATATGCTAGAATTCTGGCTCTAGATATGGTTTATCCTGAATATGTGCCTGAAGGAGCTAAGGATCTCATTTCTAAGGTAATTTGTTGATATATTAATAAGTATGGCCAAATTAATTCCTCTTGCTAACTGTATTTAGGATTTTAACAAGCAAAGATTGTATTATCTGTCTCCCCCTCCTACTCTCTGTTGACTCCACCTTCTGCCTGTCAAATTTAGCTATTACTAGTTATACTGTTTACTGTTAAAAAACACGGCTCTACAAAAAAAATCGAAACTACTACTACTGTCAAGGGTATTAAAACAATTGTTGACCAGTATAATCTATACTAATATTATTATAAAGCTGAAGAGTTTGTTTGTTTGAATGCGCTAATCTGTGGAACTACTGGTTTGGTTTTAAAAATTCTTTTTATGTTGGATAATCTATTTATCGACAAAAGTTATAGGCTATACAAACATCACCCTACGACCCATAGGAATGGAGTATCACGCAGATGAAGTTGCGCGGGTCAGCAGTCAACCACAGTTGCCTTATTTTATAATAACAATAATTCCTGACCTTATGAATAAGCAAATCTAGAAACATTGACATTCTAATTTTTAGTTCAGACCTAAATATGATTTTATTTAATTTCTTGTGATTCCCTATAAAATACTTAAAAATAATTCTTATAAACATATTTAATATTTTTCAGCTTTTGAAACATGTTAGCAATGAAAGACTGTCACTTAATGGAGTAAAAAAACATGAGTGGGTGCAGAAGTTTTATAAGCCTTCATAATATGATAAATAAATATAACCTCCCAAAATAACAATAATTTACCTAAACTATGAATTCATAATGGATTTCTGACAATTATTTTTAACTACTAACTTTCTCTATTATCTGACAAACAAATATGACTTTGTTTAAATAATTAATTAATTCATTGACTATTTGTTCATTTCTATAATTTATTGTAATAAATAGTACTTTATGTGTATGTCTTGTTTAATTTACTTATTAATTTGATGCCAAAGCAAAAATCGTAGTGAAATTTATACAAAGTTCAAACTTTATTTACATGCTATATGTTTAGTTTAGCAAAATAGTTTACAATAGTAATTAATTTATATTTCAAATTCAAAATATTTTATTTCAAATAGACTTTTACAAAGTACTTTTGAAACAAACAACAAAATTGGTCAGTCAGTCAGTTCGTCTGAAGATAGGGCCAGTTCGGGGAGCAGTTTTCTGCTGAGATGAACTGGCAAGAAACTCAACAGTCGCTCTTTTATTAACAAAAGAGCATTAATTTATAGTAATTTAAAAAAAGCCATAGTAAAAATATAAAATGGAATGAATTATATATCTATATCTTATATATGGGGCATTTCACGTCAAGCGACCAAAAAAATATATACTTCTAGTACATGTGGATGTGTACATACAATATTTTTTTCGAATGTTTTATTGCTGAGTTATGAGCTTTTAAAAATTTACTAAAAATGAAATCATGAATTTTTGGTGGTAATTATCTGTATCAATTAGTTTGTAAAAAAACTAAAAAGTATTGTTTCTTATAGTAAAAAGTTTTGTTCATTTTATAGTCGAATTCTAAATTAGAATTTTTTTACATATAGTAAACTGAAAGTGGTGAACATTTAAAATTGATTTTTAAGTAACTTCGATATTTTTTTATTTATTTTTTTGACTATATGGTATAATAAAACGTATTCCGTATTAGCGTTTTATTATATAGACGGTATAATAAAATGCAACTGATAGGGAAAAACTAAAGACAACTCTATTTGGATTTTTAGTATTAAAAATACCAATGTCTACTAAGTGCAATGGGGCATATACAATGCTATATATACACCAAAACAACATTTTTCATGATTTTTGTGTTTTTTTGTTCCGGCTAATATCTAAAACGACTAGACCGATTTTAACGGTGCTTTCACTGGCTGGCATAGCTGATGTTATAAGGAGTAACTTTGTTCACTTTTATTTAAGAAAATAAAAAAAGTTTCACAAAAGCAAAGAGCAAAAAGAGTGCAGATCAACTAGTTTTACATAAAAACATTTTGTCTTTTACATATGTATATAATAAAACAAATGGGTAAACATATGGGTATAAATAATAATTATTTAACTTGTTTAGCTGCTATAACATTTATGCTATAGCAACAAAAAAATTAAATTCGATATTTACAATGATTTTACTTGAATAAATGAATGAATGATTATAATGATAGTTTGAAATATAAATTCAATTTACAATTCAATATAATGATTGTTTTGGCTGTTAATCTAAAAGTATAATCTGCAACTGATAAAATTGAAGTTTATACATGTTATAAAGAATATCCAAAGTCTTTTATCCATTTAAGACCATCTTTGCTGTTCCCTGCAGGCTTGTACTCAAGACCTATCCAGTCAGTGTAGCCATTATTTTCTAAATGTTGTAATATGTATTTGTAGTTGATTTCACCAATAGTATCTGGCTCGTTTCTGTTTGGAACTTGGGCAATCTGCATAAAAAAATTTCAAGTTAACAACTTCTATTTTTAGAAGTATAACATAATTGCTTATATTTATTATACAAAAATACCTGAACATGGCCAACATAGGGCATAAGATTTTTGATGTTATGTGAGAGATCTCCACAGATATGTTGCAGATGAAAAATATCCAATTGTAATTTCAGATGTTCACTGTCTATCCTCTTAATAATATCCACAGCTAGAATCAAAATTACAAATAATAAAACTATAATAGCTAGGTAGTATTACAAATTATTTTCTCATTTCCAACAAATACAGGGAGATTTGGGATCCTTTGAATTACAAAATACTATATAGAAAATGGTGGCTGATAGAAAGTTACCACCATAATTGTTTTAATGTCTTAACTTATTAACTAAATAAAACATATTTACCTTTACTGTAATCACTTAGAAAATATTTAGGAACAGAATGTTGGTTAATAGGTTCTATAACTCCCATAATATTAACATCTTTCAATACTTCTGCAGCATATTTTAAATTGTTTTCATAAGTTTCCCAATTCTTAACTGATACACTCTCCAGTTTACCAGCCATTATGTGAATCTTTCGAGCACCAACAACTTTAGCATAGTCTATGGTGGTCTTTAAATTTTCCTTAAATTCATTCTCTTTGCCAGGTACTGCTGTTACTCCTAATTCACCTTTTGTTACATCCCCTAAAATGAAACTTCAATAAGCAGGGCTATGTATTAGTTGATTAACAATCATACACAAAAAAATTGCAACCAAACAGCACACAACTTAAGTACTTGAGTTTACGTAATGATGAATTGATACAAATTTAAAATGTGATAAATTCATTAAAGCATCTTCAGAGATCAAGTGGATTATTATGTGATATCAATCATAAAATAGGTAATATAGCAATAAATAATAGATCGTATGGGGTACTAAAGATGACTATGCCTTATATGTAGTTACCCCGAGTAGTATTCATTGAGATATATTTTTAAGACAGTAAAACAATATTTTATACCTGTTTTAAGGTTGATCAATACTTGTTCTAAGCCACTGGATTCTTTTGCTTGCTTTACTTGTTCCAATGTACTACCTAAAGGAAATCCAGACTCAATAGCTTTAAAACCGGCTTCCTTCGCTAAAGCATATCGTTCCAGAATACTTGAACTTTCCGTGAACATAAAAGAAAGATTTGCACAAAACTTCATTATAGAGACGTGATATTAAGTCAATAATATAATTCACAATGAAATAATTAATTTCCTATTATCGTGTTTATATAATGTTCAAGTCTATTTTTATTTAATGTTTACACTTGATAACATTCCCCTATCAACTCTTATCATTTCGAAATGCGAACCACTATCAAACCAAAGATAATATATCTATGGAGTAGGTATGCATTTTTTTTAACTTTCATGACCATAGACACAGTCTTTCAGTCGATTACATAAATGCATAGTTGGTATGTAGCAAGTATGTAGGTATCAAGAACACTTTCATTCACTACATTAAGACATCTCTATGATTAAGACTCAAAATCACTGTGTTGCCACTTGCCAACTGAAAGCAGCATTGTCTTTGTAGATGAAAGCTAAAGTGATGATAATAGTGGCTAAATTTATTTTCAACATATTTAACCTAAACAAATTTTGGAATAAGGTACCACTAATTTTTTATAGTATAAACAATATATTCACATAAAAATAAGTGGTTTCACACAGTACTTCACATAGATCTAGTAACTGTAGAGGCCATAAGGCCTTATCGGGACGCACGTACTTACCAGGCATTGTTGCTTTGTAAAGTACCTGTATCAGGTAGCTTGTGAAGAGCCGTCTCCGGCATACCACAAATGTGGCGCACAAGTTGATTCTGTGCGTCACACATTGGAGGAATTTCCCTTTTGGGGCCCACAACACCATACTCTGGTGTCTATAATAAGTGGAGAAGCAGCGAGATGATGAGATGATGGGCTGCGGTAGCCTCGTTTTGTGACTTAGTTATAGCATTAAAGGAGGCTGCGGAGAGGGAGCAAGAGGCAGCTTTTTGCTGATCCTATACGCCACAGGGGAGTAATGTTCAACTTATCTTAAAGTACATCTCATCTTGTTAAACATTGTCGGCCGACGAAATATTATATTATTTGTGTTTGATTTCTTTTCTGGTTTTACTAAACTATACTCGGTTTGATAATTCCGTCGAATTTGGACAGCTCCTAAAGGTTGCAACGTATAGAAATATCCTATCAAGGACACTTATACAAAAATTAAACGCAAAAATATGTTTGACATATTAATAAAATTGTGTTATTTTTAATTATCAAATTTACAAAAGTTAATCAAAGATTTTACATTATTTTAGTAAGACGATAAAGTGGGAAGTTATTCCCCATTTTATCGGTTAATTAACAGCTTCCCGGTATCACTCGTCACACTTCTTACACCTGAAATAAGTTGAATAACTTTATAATATACACTTTTTAATCAATAAAATAAATACCTACTGCTTATCTATCTTATATTTATATCTTATTTTTGTATGTTTAGGATAGGCTCTGAAACTTCTAGATTGATTTTGATAATTCTTTCACCAATCAAGTGTTATATCCTTCCCGGGAAACATCTTCCGGGGGAAAAAATATGGTCATTTAAGTGCCATAGAGTTGCAATTCTATAATTTGGAGATTATCTCTGAAACTACTAAACCGACATTGATAATTCTTTCGCTGATAGAAAGCTACACTATGTAAGAATGATATAGGTGTAGTGTTGCCATACTTTTAAATCGATAATTTATCGCCATTTTGTTCCTATTGCACCAATTTAAAAAATCTTTCTCGCATAGGAAGCTGCATTATTCCCGCGTGATATAGGTGATGCAGTGTTGCCATCCTTTAAATAATAACTCATCGCTATTTTTTCCTACTGCGCTAATTTTAAAAAGTTAGTGAGAAACAACTACTAAAATATTTCTGACGAACAGAGGCGGTTCAGTATTGCCAGATACCACGGTTTTTAATAAATAAATCAGTTCGATTCGTTCGGTTGCGAAACACTCATGATTGACACTGTAGGCATAGATTACTTGCGAACCAGCCCGCGCTTCGCTTCAGGTATTTAGTAAGTTAGTTCAGGTAGTTAAATTATAATCTATATGCCTACATCAATGTAGACACTTTTGAACCGAACTAATCAAACTACTAATTTATTAATTTAAAAATCCGTGGCATGTGTCAACACTGCACCGCCTTTGTTTCTTCAGAAATTTTGCAATAGTTGTTTCTCAAAAACTTTTTAAAATTGGTGCAATAGTTACAAAATTGATATAAAATATTTATTTGAAGGTATGGCAACACTGCACCAAATAGATAACGGGAATAGTGTATTTTCCTATCAAAGAAAGCATTTTTTTAAATTTGTGCAGTAGGAACAAAATGGCGATGATAGATTGATTTCCAAGAATGGCAACACTGCACCTATATCACGCGGAAACAGTGTATCTTTCTGTCGGCGAAAGCATTATCAAATTTAATTTATTTTTATGACATATCCTCTAATAACGCCTTACTCTATCAGTGACATAATATTATTGTTATTTTATTTATTTAATAAAAGTTCAGATATAAATAAAATTTGAAAATTATTTTAAACGCTATATTTTTTTACATAGTATTCAATATACATTGTGTTTTACATATGATAATATGTATGTACGTATATCGAACCCATCAATATTATTTAAAGATATGTCGCGTCACTTATATTTTCTTTAATACAGGTCGAAGAATAGGGCAATGGACATCTATATTTATATTATATTATTATTAACGATCACCTTTAAAAGAATCGCTTTATATGCATATAATAAAATTAATACACTCACATATCTAAAACTGTATACAATATCAATAGAACAAAACGATACCGCAATCTAAGAATACTACTAACGCCATCTATTGGCAACAACATTTACCATTCTTACTATATAGTTTTTACTAGCCCCATCAAGATAGCAGTGTAAAAAATAAAAATAGCAGAATTAAATGAAGAATCGTTAATGTTCCTTAACTAATTCCACATTAACAAAAAAGATGACATTATTATGTAATATCTATTTATTAAATATATATATCGACCGACTTCCAAAAAAAAGAGGTTATCAATTCGTCTGTATTTTTTTTATATTTCCTACTCCAGAAATTCGTAATTTATGGACCGAATTAAATTTCTTTTTGCTTTTGATAGGATATGGTTACAGATTGGTCCCATTTTTTTCAAACCTGAGATCTGATGATGGTATCCTGGTGAAATTGACAGAACTCCTCCAACAGTTATATGTAAATGTATGGTGATTTCGATATTTTCAGAAGGGTTTCTAGCAGTTGCTTTCAGAATTTATCATTTGGGGAAATGGAAGTGAAGAGGAAGACCACAGATAGCCTAGATAGATAACATCTAAACAGCGAGAGCAAACATAGATTAAATGATAGGCACAAAATTAGCATAATTTCTTTTAATGTAAACATTTTAGCGACGTAAGAATATATTGTAGTTTTATTAAGTATACCCCCTTAATATTATATAATACAAAAATATAAAATAACAAAAATGGAATCTTAACTATGGTTACTCATTTAATGTCGACGTAAATCATAAATTAAATATAGGAAATGGCTCATTAGCCATGGCCATTGGCCATGTTACAAGTTATAGTTATAACTATGGAGGCCGTATCTACTAGCATCAAGTATAATACATGTGATCTAATCGTAAAGGTGGAACATAAAAGAGCTGCCATCTTAACAATCCATATACCACTTTTCTGTTGTCTTCATTTATAAAAGAAAACTTTCATAATTTCAATGTCTACATGAATTACACCATCATCTAAAATTATTTTGATGCGGTAATAAATACGATATCCGTTTTCCAACGTAAACTATAATATTATAATAACAGGTAGACATATATTTATTTTTATCTATCTAACGAATTAAGTACAATGAGTAAAAATAAGATTAATTTGATGAGATACATTTTAAATCTTTTTCTGTTATTTTCTGCTACTTCATACCTCGATATAAACAGATTTTTTAAATGGTTTTTCGCATTTAGGCTTAGCCCGAACAGCGAATATTTCGCCGCGAGATTTTTTTGGGGTGGTTTAAAATCTGCAGGCAGAATCTAACCCATCTCACACAGAGAATAAAATTCCGCGTGTTTTTTGTCAGTATCTAGCCAGTTCTCAGCCGAGATGTACGTAATGGATAACAGAACAAAAATATTATTTTCCATTTTAATACGGCGTAAAAGGAGTGTCAAAAGATGTCCCAATACACGTCCAAGTTCACCTTTTTACGGCATTAAGACATATGAAGGAGTTTTTCTATGTAAATTGATTTGAGAGACAAACATAAAAAAAGTTTATCGGGTATTTTAGAATAACTAAAAACATTCGATAATTACTGGTCCATTTTACATGTCCTACTAATATTATGAATGCAAAAGTTTTTGAGAATGGATGGATTTGGATGAAACTTTACAGTAATATAGCTTATACTTCAGAATAAACCGTAGGCTACAATTTATAAAGAATTTGTGCAGATTAGCCATAAGTACCATACACGATCCCCGCCCGCGCCGCGGGGATTTTTTTTCTGCACTGCAGTTAAAGCCATACACCTCCATAGAGCACAAAATATTCGAGCGAATTTAAATAGCGGCGCGGCGCGGTGAAGTGTCCAGCAAAACTCAGATTTGGATGCAGAATTATTTCCGCGCGGTTTTTTTTCCACAATTGCGTATAGATTCATACAATTTCATATATGTATTACAGAATTTTGCGGAAAAAACCGCGCGAATTAAATTCGCTATGCGGGCTAAAACAGACATCATATTTAGATTCACCGCATCAAATTAAAATACATAATATAGACAGACTGTCTGTTTCAAACTGTAATTTTACCTGTATAAAATATTAAATATTGACGTAAAAGTTGTCAAAATTACAAAGTTAGCAGCTCTATATAAATTAACTTAAACCTAAAAATTCTTAAATAAATGTTTTAACTGCATGGTGAAAGGGAACATGTCAGAGACACTTTGCAGTCGGATTCGCATGTTAGTTGAGGAACAGATCACCTACGATCTACCATCATCACCAGATACCATCATCACCAGATGCCATCATTACATTTAACTAATCCAACAACAAAATGAGACTCACGAAATACTATCGTTAGTGC
>JAOPUB010000007.1:493811-506579 GCA_027564055.1 Neptis clinioides
CCACCACCCCAACTTTTGCATATTGCCCAAAGTGCCCACGCTTCCCAGACCCCAGCTAGGGTGTACATTTTTGCTAGCGGGATAATTCTTCACCACATTTCAGATTCATATCGCCATTCGATTCTGGTTTTTGTTACAACACAATAAGCTCCCTGGTTTTTGTGAGTGATGTACCGGGACGGCATTCCTGCGGGATCATTCTTATATCATTGCGTATGGGAACGCGGTTGTCGCTTTATTTTAAACTTTATCTCGTTAGGATAGGCGCCACGATCATTTTCACGGATGGGTCCCGGTTTTTAGAGCAAGGGTGCTATGACGTTTGAGGGATGCGTCTTAATTGTGAGCGTGTTGTGTTCTAGTATTGATTTTTTAATGTGTGTCACGTCTCTTACTGTTGTTTGATGCAGACTCAGCCGCTGTACGAAATTGTAATTAGCCATTGTTTTTATATCAATATAAAAATTCCGGATAACGTCGAAGAAGGAAGAAATATGTGATTAATTGGACAATGAGAGTCGTTTTAAAATAGCCAGCCTAGGTCTCGTGTTATTGCACTAAAAAACAGCGCTTCATTACACATTAAGGGGAATTATTTCTAGAAATCGCTAACCTACTTCGAGCGAGGCAATTAATGTCAATTTTGTTTATAATTACGCGGTGGCTGGAATTTGTTGGAAAAAATGATTTGCGCATAGGACGGGTCCGCTATGCTGGTGTCAACATGCCTCAAGAATCCGCACAGTTGTCCTGGAATGATAACAACTATGACGGCGGTCTCTTTCTAGCCACCAATTATATAGCCTTAATATCCTTAAAATACACTGCTCATAATTTAAGTTCCATTTTGTTTGAAGTCATTAGCTTCATACTGAGAGGTAATTGGTCGTAAGTGCTGACTACGCTGACTACGCTGACTAGCCAATCAACCCTCAAGAATCTCGGTGAAATGTTAAGATAATCTCTATCTATTTATAGCTATAATCTGTTTTCTTCATTACTTTTAATAACGTTTACTTCTTTAATATCAACGACATCTACAATCTGTATATAAGCGATCGTAGGATTATTGGAATTGCTGTTTAGTAGTTTTAATATGGTCTAGGTTGGCTTCCCGTTAAATTGAATGTTCCAATGCATAATATCGCTTTCCATTCTCTTTATCTTGTCATATTATTTGCTTACGAAGCTTGTATACGGGTGTTTGTGCAGAGCAACCTTTACTGGATGTGCCGGGAACATACTTGTTGCTAACAAATTATCTAAATATTGACTACTAACATTAAAGGTAATATTAACTATAAGTACTTTTGCTATTTCTTTAGTTTTTCAATAGATTTTGTTATGATATTTGATTACAATGAAATTACCATCATTCAATCCACAATCATGAGGGATAATGTTTTAGTCTTTGTTAGTTTCTGTTGTAGTTCAATTTGCTAAGCTAAACACTTGCGTCAGTAGCCCAATGCCTGGGATTTGAACTCACGACCAATTGATCGTGTCGATCATGAGTCTATCGCCTGAACCACTGATGTACTGACGCTTTAATTATGTCTGTATTTTCTCTTTTCGGAAAAGAAATTATAGAAATTTTATATCGTACTAGCCAACGCGCGACTTCATCCGTGTGATGCTCCACTTCTATGGGTCGCAGCGTGATGTTATATAGCCTCAAACCTTCCTTAATAAATGGACTATCCAACACAAAAACATTTTCTAAATTGTAGCCAATAGTTTCTAAGATTTCTGCGTTCAAACAAAGATTTTTTTCAGTTTTTTAATATTAGTAGGTATATATAAGAAAATAATCTAAAATTTGAGGTCAAAAATAAAACTTTTATTACTAATTCCATAACACATATTTAAAGGTATTAGCTATGTCGCATCCAGTATCTGTAAATAGAGAAAGAATCCCCCTTCTTCCATACTATTTGCACAACTCCTTAATGCTTTATTTCGTCTATTTGTTCAGTCTAATTAGAAAACTCCGACTAATTACTAATATCTAATTTTGTAGCTTCGTAGTCCGTTTGTTTTCTTATTACTACACATAAGGCTGGTGTAACTAGCATCAATATTATACAAAATATTGGACCCATATGGATAAAGGGGTTTATTACTAAATATCCCTATTTTTAAACAAGGGAATCGAATGGTACACTATTTTACAATTTATGCATTACACTAACAAAACGTTTTAGATGCAAAAACGAAACGTGAAAACCTTTTCAAAATTTTAGTAGATATCAGAATAAAACGATTTTCAGATTTAATGAAGATTTTTTTTTTAAAATTACTAACAGTTTTGATTACAAACGACTAGTATTCCTGTTCTCCCCTCCTACTAAGATAAATACTAGTGTTAGGAGTGGGCCACGTCAGTAGTCCAATGACTGGGATTTGAACTCACGACCTTTCGAACGTGTTGATCATGAGTCCAACTCCTGAACCACTGAGCTGCTGACGCTTAACTTTACAAGCAATGTTTTAAAATGTATAAATAACTATAAAGTATAAATCGCATTTTCCTCTTTTTTTATAGGTTTAGATGTAATGGACGAAAATGGCAAAATTATTGGTAAATCCCAACTTGCTCCTGTTAAAGGAATATCTCAAGTTGTTACGTCTAGGTAAGTCTGAAATTTGTAAAAAAAAAAATTTTGAACTTAAGTGAAGCCAGAACAATCACCTTCAATTTTAATTTGAATTTAATACTGTCTTTTAATATTAAAATCATTATTAAAGTTATTCAGTCATTAATTAATGTTTTTTTTTCAGGATAATAATGTGCGCACCAGGGATGTTGTTGTTACCCGTTATTATGGAGCGCCTGGAGCCCAAGGCTTGGATGCAGAAGATCAAATGGGCACACATTGGAATACAGACAGGCATCGTTGGCATGTTGTGAGTATACACTTATAATATTTTATATTAAAAAATATAAGATATAAGATAAAGATAGAGAAAAATATAAGATATAAGATAATTAAAAAAAATAAAGTTTATTTTACTGAACAATTTTTTTTTATTTTAGCTTAACCTTCATGGTGCCAACTGCTTGTGCGATTTTCCCACAAAGATGGTGAGTGTTTTTTGATATATTCTATTACGTCATAACGGTGAAAAACCAGAAATAAAATATATTTTTTATTTAAATTGCTTTTACACAATTGACAATATTTCAAAAATATTGAGTACTTAAAACGAAAATACCAATTATTTATTTGCCCTGAGTGAAAAAACCACTCATTATTAATAATTATTCTCGAAGAATAAAAACGACAGTTAAAAATCGCGATTACGTCACATATAGAGCGGAATAAGATAATGCCTTTGACATAGGTATACAACATGGTATACATGGTATACAACCTGATATGTGACGTCATTTGGCGTTTACGCCTATAACCATTATCGGGCTCATATTTTGATAAATAAAAAAGAAAAAATATATTAAAATTAAAAATGTTGTGGCCGTGCTCTAACAAAAGATATAAAATGGAAAATAATAATAAAGTGACTGTTGTCCTTGGTGCTCAATGGGGAGACGAGGGTAAAGGAAAAGTAGTGGATCTTCTCGCTGTTAACTCCGACATCGTGTGCCGCTGTCAGGTTTTGTATTATTCTGTTAATCATTAAATACTTCATAACAATTAGTTTAGTGAATATGCAGTAAATCTTTTGAATTATTTTAATTGAATCTGTAACTATTATTACAATTCTAACCTTTAATCTTAAACATAAACAATGTTTGAGGTTATATTAATAATCTTTGTTTTTCTTTATTATTTTAGAAAACAACAATATTGTACGTGCCTAATGTTTAAATATATCTCATTATAATATCGAGTATAGTTCTATTGAAAGAGTGGACATGGCATTGTGCCAGGTTGTTTGAAAATAATACGTTTGTTTTTATAATAATATTTAGCCTTAGCCGATGTCGTGAATTGTTTTTCACGTTGCGTAAATCTGCAGTTATATTGAATTACGTAACTCGTGCTGATTTTTCTCGGATGCTGTATTAGTTTTTTAATCATGTGACCATGTTTGATGTGTATGGGTATTTATAAACGTAAATAGAACTCGTGCATAGTGGCCGCTAATTGTGGATTATTGCCAAGGTCTGGGGCATTTATTGTCACGGTCCGTAGCTTTTGTATTTTCGCAAAAATATTTATGTTTAATACAGCTGGTTGCTGCTATAAATACCCTTGTTAATTTAGAACGTTTTGAAAAAAGGTGAGTTTATTTCTCAACTAGTATATTGCAAAGTGGATTGTAATGATTTGCTTGTGGAAAAGTATCCTGTTATTGTTCAGGAACCTTGCTTACAGGATAAAAAGTTGCTTATCTGAGTTATAAATTTTCTATGTGCAAAATTTCATAGAAGTTTGTTCATATAACATCAACATACAAACTTTCATGTTGTTATATATTATTAGAACAGTAAGGAACTAAATCATGTATAAACCAGAAGTAAAACCTTGTTTATATAATTGTGTCATCTTTCTTGATAAAACTACTTGGAACTGGTTGTAGTGATATAAATGTTTTGGTCATTAAATCATATTGATACTGGGTCATACTGGTGTGTTAAAATGTCTATATTATGGATTGATAATCCTTATCATAGAGAATAATCTTTTGTTATTTTAAAACTATTATGCTATTTTTAACCTGGTGTTCCTCTACTATGGGTCTTAGCATGATGTTATGTACTCTACAGCCTTCCTCAGTAAATGTAGATGTTCATGGGTGACGGTGGCCACTTACCATCAGGTGGGTTGTCTGCTCGTTTATCCTTTGCCTACCAATAGAAAAAAAAAAACAAGAGATTGAAGTAGGGGATGAAAGTTTGTATGGGAGTTCGTCATATACTTTGTAGAAAATGATTAAATTTTTTTTGTATGGGAGTTCTTTATATACTTTGTAGAAAATAAATAACATTAATAATTTTATAACTTTATTTTATATTCATAAATAATTCAATTTGTTCATATTCATACTATGTTTAGTAATTCCTGGACTTTGTAAGAGATAAACATAGACAAACATATAATTACAGATGGGTATGTGATGCTTCATTGTGACTCAGAGTATACAATCAGTCAAGGTATTTTAGCGCCTACTAAATGTGGTTTATTGTAGCGAAACTTATTTACATTTTATTTTTGTAAAAAAAGTCAATGTTTCAAAAGTAGGTACTTTCTTTATATGAATGATGGAGGTTTTTCTCTTGACTACTTTCTTTGTATTTAAACCTATTTATGGAGAAGATATTTAATTGTTGAAAAGAATGCACTTTATCCAATTAGAATTTCCGATCTTAATTTTAATTATTTGTAATTAATATAAAGATCAGTAATCATTTAATAAATCTTAGTTTTTTTAATAAATTTAATAATGATAAAAATTAATATTAAATAAAAAACTAATACTCAGTTAGTTTTTTTTGTTAGCTTTTTTTGTTTTTTATTTTTTTTTACTTTTGTAATCCTTAATCGGCTTTTCCAACCATTAACAAACAAAAAAAAAATCTTTCTCTATATAAATATCATAGTTAGCAACTGTTCTTGCTGCTGAACAAATTTAAAAATAGAACAGAATTGACTAATGGTTGATATTAATAACTAATTTCAATTCAAAATCTATAGATTATGGATTGAAAATGTATTCTAAACTCAAACTTTTGTTTAGAAACTTCACATTTAAAATCTATTTTTGATTTGTTATTCGAAGATTTAAATTGAAGGTTAGAAAGAATTCGAAAAAAAAAATGATTCGGCTAAGTCAGGATATTGTTGAATAAATATGAAAAATTTAATTTTGTGTTTTTTTTAAATTGAAAATAAGTGTTAAGAAAACTTTAATTGTGAATGACTGGCAAATAAACCATGATAACGTTAATATAGTGCTTAAGATAAAGCGATAGATAACAATCTAAAGGATGTAATGTACATGAAAATATAATATTATAGTTACTTATTATTTCAAGGTATCATAGTTTTATATAATTCAGAAAAGTCATTGGTGTGTGTCCGAGTGTGGGATCGAACAAGGTCCTCCGAAGTAAAGCATCAAGTCTTAATCACTGGGCTATCACTGCTATCTTATGCTATAGTTTTTTTTAGAGTCACAATGAAATGTCAAATATTTAGGATTTCTTGCCTTTGTTGTTTACTATTTAGGTCATGTTATGAAAAATTATGGAAGCAAAACAAGGTCAAATCATTTGTATTGAATAAAATCAGATAATACTAAATCCCTAGCTTTAACAAAGATTGATTTGACACATAAATCATAATAGACACAACTCCTTATTAGTATTATCAGTTTATCTATATCATGTCTAAGTACTATCTATAGTATACTTGTCTGATATATTAACCTCCTTAATAAAAGGGGGTGTTGGAATTTATATGTTTTTGTGTCTAAACTGATTTAAATCAATGAGATGAAGAGAAGGATCTCGCCATGTTTCGATACAGAATCGACCATGGCATGGCATTTTTATTTAAAACTCGTTGATTCCGCACCTATGGGTCGTAGCGTGTAGCCTTCCACGATAAATGGTCTATCCAACACAAAAATATTTTTTCAATTCGAGCCATTATTTCATAAAATTAGCGCATTCAAACAAACTCTTCAGCTTTATATTATTAAGTACTAGCCGACCGGCGCGACTTAATTCGCATGATGCTCCGCTCCTATGGATCGTAGGAAGATGTTTTATAGTCTATAGCCTTCCTCGAAAAATGGACTATCTAACTCAAAAAGATTTTTTCCAATCGAACCAGTAGTTCCTGAGATTAGCGCGATTAAACAAACAAACTCTTCAGCTTTATAATATTATATGTAGTATAGAAAAGTAATTTTATATTTGTTTAGACAATATTGTGATACAGAACCCTATATATAATTCCGACTCACGCTTAACCATTTCTGTAATATATTGCCTCGTTTCCCAAAGTGTTGGATTTAATTATGTTAAAAGCAACAATTTATATACACGTCATAACGTGAAGATACGTTGAAGATTTTACAAAACAGGCTCCGTTTGTTTGCGATTAACTCAAAAACTACTAAACCGATTTTGATGCCGTTTTCATTAAATGATAGAGTGATTAATAAGGAAGGTTTTTATGCTTAATTTTTTTTATTTTGTGTCAATTGCTTAATATATGATGATTTTTTAAATAATAATGTGATACTCCACTCCTATGAGTCGCAGCGTAATGTTATATAATTTAAAACCTTCCTTAGTAAATGGACTATTCAACACAAAAAGATTTTTTCAATTCGAATCAATAGTTCCTGAGATTAACGCATTCAAACATCAATGTCAAATACATAACTATCACAAAGCTCTATATGTACATCAACCCCTATTTCAACCCTTTAAAACCTTATATCAGCAATAAAATTTAATGTATGTCTTTTGTCAAGGTTTAGTCTATCTCTGTACAAAATTTCATCAAAATCAATTCAGCGGTTTATTCGTAAAAAACAAACAAAAATATTTTTTAAACTAATTAACCAAGCGTCACAAGTTACAGCAAATATAAAATTTAACACCGAATTGAATTTCCAAAATTGATTCCAACTGGAGCCGTGATGTGTATAAAAATTGAAATTCGTTGGTCACGACTCGGTAACAATTGTACTCGTAATGCTTTTAAATATTTATATTTTTGTTCGACATTCATTTTACGAATATGCTCTGAATATATATCAGTACAGCTATACTAATTACTTAGAAACTTATATAAATACACTCAAAATCCAATAAACTCAAATACGCTCAATCTGAGTAACTTACAGACTCATAGACATAACTCTCTACTTTTGTACTCAGTCTCAATGCTAGATACTCTTAGTTTCATAGACTGATAAATTAAAGAACTTAAATTCAAATATTAATAAACTCAAAAGCTATTATTATCATATTTTATTAGATTCGTAGAGTCACAAACTCACAAGTTCACGAACTCACAAGTTAACAAACTTAAAAGCTCATTAGCTCATAAGCTTCCTATCTTCTAAGCTCTCTAACTCATAAGATAGCTACCTGGTAAGCTCACTAACTCATAAGTTAGCTACTTCATGAGCTAACTAAGTCGCAAGTAAGCTACCTCATACGATTACTAACTCACAAGCTCAGTTCACTTACCCATAAGCTAGATATCTCATGAGTTCTCTAACTCATACGATAACAAAGTCATAAGCAAGCTAACTCACAAGTTAGCTAACTCATAAGCTTGCTTACTCATAAGCTTGCTTACTCATAAGCTAGTAATCTCGTAGGCTCACTAATTTATAGACTTATTAACTCATAAGCTAGTCACCTAAAAAACTAATTACCTTATAAGTTAGTTAGCTCATATTCTTACTAGCTCATAAGTATACTATCTCATATGTTCACTAACTCATAAAGTTATTATAAGCTAGCTACCTTTCTAGCTAGATAACTCATAATCTAGCTCATTAAAAATTTCACATACTCATAAGCTAATTAGCTCATAAGCCTGACTATCTCATACGCTCGTTAGTCCATAAACTAGAAACCTCATAAGTTCACTTAACTCATAGGCCCACTAACTCATAAATATGCTATTTCCTAAGCTCACTAGCTCATAAATTTGCCATCTCATAAGCTCACAAATTTATAGACTCATTAAGTAATAAGGTAGCTTAATAAGCGATTAAGCTAGCTAGCTTATGAAGTAATCTCACTAACTCATAATCTCATTAGCTCATAATGTAGCTGCCTCATAAGCTCACTAACTCATAAGGTTGCTTTCTCATAAGCTTACTAATTTATAGACTCATTAACTCATAAGCTAGATACCTAATAACCATTTAAGCTAGCTACCTTATGAGGTAATTTCACCATCTCATAAGGTCACGAGCTCATAATTTAGCTACTTTATAAGCTCACTGACTCACTAAAAAGAATAACCAAAACTTAATAAACTCACAGACAGAAATTTCACTTACCTCAAAGACTCCAGATTTCCAGTGAAACTTATTACTAAGAATAAATAGTCTACTTTTTATTGCATAACAACAAAATGGATCTTATAGCCAATAGGATCTTATTATAGCTATTATATTCAGATATTCTTAGATTCGTAGATTCACAAACTCATAAGTTTATAAACTCAAAAACTCACTAACTCATAAGGTTACTAACTAAGTTTTCTATCGCCTAAGCTCAGAAACTCATAAGCTATTTAGTTCATTGATGAGATACCTCATAAGCACACTAGTTCATAGCCTCACTAACTCATAAGCTAGTTACCTCATTAGCTCACTAATTTATTACCTCACTAACTCAAGAGATAGCTACATCATGACCTATATAACTGATAGACCCTATGAGATAGGTACCTTATAAGCTCATTAATTTATAACCTCAGTAACCCATAAGCTAGCTATTTCATGAGCTAGCTACATCATTAGCTCACTAATTCATAAGCGAACTAACTCATAGGATAGCTATATCATAACCTAGCTAACTCATTAACATGCTACCTTATGAGATAGCTACCTCATAACCTCACTAACTCATAAGCTAACAATTTCATGAGGTAGCTATTTCATGAGCTAGTTATCTCATTAGCTCACTACCTCATGAGATAGCTACATCACAACCTTACTAACTCATAAGCAAGCTATTTCATGAGCTAGCTACTTAATTAGCTCACTAATTCATAAACTCACTAACACATGACTTCACTAACTCATAAGCTAGCTACCTTATAAACTAGCTACCTAATAAGATTACTAACTCACTAAAAAGAGTAGCTTTAAACTCCTTCAAGGATAGATACTCAAAGACTCCAGATTCAAATGAAGTCTTCTTCTTATTGCAATCCAACAAAATGGCGGGTAGACTTAATAATGATATGTAGTATCTTACATATTATATAAAAGCAATTATCTTTATCATGGCCAATAAAATGTAGACACAAAGTTCGAGCGCTATAAAGCTTGCAAAGTTTGCGGTCGTAAGCTTTGGGAAATACTGCCATGTTGATGTCGTTTGTGCTGGATGCGATATCATTTGTTTTCAGATTTTATATTCTACCCTCTTGGAAATTAGATAAATCATAGTAATGCTATTTTATTTTTGATTTGTTTTCTACTTCATTTTTATCTACTACAGCTTCCTTTGCTTTATCTGTACCTATTGTCTTTACTTCTGTGTATTCTGCTGTTACTTCATCTTAAATAACAATACTCTCTTACACGTCAATATATTTTACTTCTACTCTTGCTTTAGCAAAATCTTTTATTTCCTTTTCTATTACTATATCTTTCGTTACTACTCAGTTTTCTATTACTTCTGTATATTCTTCTGCTGATGATTCATCTTTAATAGCAATGCTCTTTTATACGTCATTACATTTGATCTCTATTTTTGTTTTAGTAATAGCTTTTATTTCATCCTTTTCTATATTATTAACTACTACTCAGTCTTTTACTACTCTTATATATTCTTCTGCTGTTACCATTTCAACGTTACGATGATTCATTACGTTGATCATTGATGATGATGTCGTCATCGCTTGTGTACGTCTCCACTATAGATTTTATTTATCGTGCTATTACTATATCTTCTGCTACTTCTAAGTTCTCAATTACTTCTGTATGTTCCTTAAAAATTACCAGTTTTTTTATATTTACGAATTATCTTATAACGTCTACATAACTAGTGACTTCTGTATATTCTAATCTTCTTAATACTTCTCTCTCAACTATTATTCTTTACTAAAATGTCTACCATTACTGTTTTGTTCTCTACTGGACGCGTATCTTCAGCAACTACTAAATTATCACTTGTAGGATTTTAATTTCTTATCCTACTAATGATAGGGGATCATATCTAAATCTCATCAGCACCACTACCACAACTATAAAAATTTTAAGTAGTAACATCTAGTAAAAATAAATATCTCTGTAGCTAGCGCATATTTCGGTATGCTTTACGATTTCCACCACGTCATAAATAAGACAAGTCGACGGTTTAAATTATACCATTTCCTTGAAGAGCTGCCTTTTTATTTAACTTCGCTTCCGGTTTACAATTTAAAGGATATTCTGTTGGCAAGTGCTTGTTTTGAAAGTTTTTATGTTTGCACTGAGATTACTTTTTGGGTACTTTAAACTTTTCTTTAACAAGTAGGGTAGAATTAAGATTATGTAATTTTAATATATCATCATCTACTGCCTTCACTTCGCTCAGTAAAGGTAGCGTTATTTATTTAAAATCATCATCAAGTGCTTTATTAATCTCTTCTACTTCTTCATCTACATTTTCTTTATCATTAATTTCATGATCATCATCAGTTTCAACATAATTTTGATAATATCTATCAAAATCCATATTTATTTCAAGCATATCATTAAAATATAACTCAATCTCTACATTTGTAAATTAATGTTATTTTGCATACATTCATACAATAATTGTATGAAAAGCTGAATTCTGAGAAGAATCATGTATAATGCATAATTAATTGAAACGTATAATTACTATGGAGATGAAATTCAGGGAAATTTATTCTACATTAAATTCAAGTTATTTCTACTATTAAAATAACAAGTATGATATCGGATTCTCTATAGGTTCATATCCTACAGACTGCGCCATGTCAAGTCAGACTTAATGATAATGAAATACGAGATATTGTCATATCGTTTAATTAACATGCTAGATTATAATACATTAAGACTCATAGGACTACAACAACCATCGTAAAGTAAAACATAATTAATAAAATATTAAAGGCTATACTTATGTTCATCACCATACATTTCAAAACAATTTTCTTTGTAACATGTAAAGTTAACAACAAAAGTTTTACAACCGTTTCAAATTTGAAGAGCTTTTTAGTACTCTCGATAATAAAATGTTATATTAGATGTATGGAAGACAACAAAGATGTGTTTTAGGATATTTTGATTACAATGTTGTGTTATAAAATGATTTGTGTTGGTAGAACTAATAAAAAACAGTTATAAATGTCTGAGTTAGCTTACTAAGTAAACAAAAGTATTGTAAGTATTGCAGCATGTTTGTTGCCGTTTTATGCAAAATGTGCTTAACAGATTTTGATGAAACTTTATTGTAATATAGCTTATATATCAGATTAACATATGAGAAATAGTTTATTAATATATTTAATAGAAAAGCTGATTTATAACGTTATAAGTAATGTCAAGATATTTCTGTTATTTAAAAGCACTTCTAAAAATATTTGTACCAAAAATATACTCAAGCGAAGCGCGGGCAAAGCTAAAGAAACTAAAAAATCTTATATTCTGAGAAATTTTAAAATAACAAGCAGGATATTGAAATAACGTAACTCGTATCGTATTCCAGGGAAGGTAGAATGTATCGTATTCGACACTTGCTGTATCATCGTTCTCATCTCGGATGTTATTTTTGGCGCATTTCGTGATTTATTTCGGAATTTCAAAGATACTTTAGATATTCTGGATTAAATATTTTAGATTTACCAACTCACAGAATTAAAGGCTCACAAACATACTAATTTATAAACCTATAGACTCAAATACTCGTAGACTCACGAAGATGCAAACACAGACTCAGTGAGTAATTGAATGAGATTTAAAGATGCACAAACTTACTAACTTAAGAGTAGACTCATAGACTTACCGAATTTCGAACAAAATTTCAGCGAAAAAAGGAGAAAATCTTCGAATTTCCACGTACATACATATGATATTATAAAA